>PVJD01005674.1:0-111532 GCA_004026545.1 Mormoops blainvillei | reverse complement strand
ACATGGGAGAACAGGATTTGAGGAAAAGGTACAAAATCAGATTTGTATCCAGTGAGTGAGATGCAAACCTGGGATAAACAGACCAGTGGTCTGAGAGGCTGCTGGGTCTCAAAAAGTGACCTGCGGGGAGTCTGGGTGAAGACAGAGCTCCAAGAAAGGAACCTTAGCCATGGGCAGGGGCTGGAGCCGTGCATTTGTGCGAGGCCTCTGCAGAAGGTGGTTAGAAACCAGCATAAAGGGCCTGGGCAGAACTGGCGTTCAGGGCAGGCTGTGAGTGGGTCATAAAATCAACAGATTAGTCCTCTATTAGCATTAAACATAACATAAAATTATTAATATGCTTCATATATAATTGGAGTAAAGATCTTTTAGTAAAATAAAGAAAACCCAGGAGAAGAGTGACTCAGAAACTAAAGAAGGATAAGACAAAAGAGAGAAATAATCTAGGGTCAGAGGTCAGTGACTGGGTGGTGTTGAGAGCGTGGAGGACCTTATCTTGGCAATTTCTGTGGACTGGCCGGAGCAGAAACCAGGCTGCAGAAGTGAATGGGAGGGGAAAGGTGAAGGTGAAAGAAATGACAGCGGAGACTGAGGGGCATTTGTTTGGTTTTGTATTGAAGATGTGCAAGTTCAAAATGTTCCCAGGAGAGATTATATAGGAAAGGCGTGTTCTAGAAGTGGACTGTCCAGTAACGGAACCACTAGCCACAGGTGGCTATTTAAATTAGAATTAATTAAGTTAAAAGTACAGTTTCTTAGTAATACTAGCTGCATTAGAAGTGCTTAATGGTTACGTGTAACTAGTGGCTATCACAGTGCACAGAGCTAATGGAGAACATCTCTGTCATTGCAGAAAGATCCACTGGAGAGTACTCTTCTAGAAATAAGTTTTAATTCACTATATCTATGCAGGCTTCGATGAAACAAGCCCGTCCATACCTTTCTTCTACATTAAACTTTTTCCAGACACAGCAGAAAAACTGTTGGGGTATTATATTGCATCCTACATAGGATGAGGTCACATTGTCTCAGTGAGTGAGTATTAACCTGGGAGAGGCCAGGGGAGGCATCAAGGAGGCTACAAAACCTCAGGATGTGGTCTAGGGGCAGTCAGGACATTACAGAGTGCCTGGCATATTTTAAATACTCTGCAATATTTGGATACACACACACACACACACACACACACACACACACACACACACACACACAAACTCAAGGAGGACAAGACCCTTGGGATTATCGGTTAGGAAATGACTTATGACTTTGCAGACAACAGTTGTGCCTCCGGGTAGTAAGTGCGGAAGCCCTGCTGCTTTGCGCTTGAGGAGTAAGAGTAACAGAGGCTAACTGGAGCAGCCAGTAGAAAGTACATGAAAAAGAAGTGAAAATAAAGGAATAAACAAGAACATAAAAATACGTTTGTTTAGCAATTATTTAGAATAGCTGAAGAGAAGTTAAAATTTTGAAGTGTTGTTAAGCTCATTAATTACTCTGAGAAGTTCATTTAAACTTCAGTTGTGCTGTGCATTAATTGCTGGTCATATAAACTATCTTCAGGGGTAAAGCTTTTGTGCCACACAAATAGTAAATAACTAAATCATAAGTGTAAAATGTCAATGGCATATATATTATTTATATTTAGTATTACTAAAAATAAAGGTTGTCTAGACTCCATTTCATAAACCATAAGGAAACCAAGAAAGTAGATATTTCCTCTATTATTCTTGGCCTATCTAGGTTAAATGTTTTAGTTAATAATTATATTTTTTAAAAACTTTATAATTCACAGTGTTAGATAATAAAGGAAACTGGAGTTACAGAAATTTTGCATCACAAAACCACAACCTGACTCTCAAAACCCTGAAAATCAGGAAGCCAGAGTCATTACTGAGAAAGTAGGTAAAATACATTGTTCGTTTGTTTAATAAAAGGATAAAGCTGTCACTGTTATATAGGTGAGGGTTTTTAACTTAATTGAGGATTTCCTTTTCTTCCTTTCCAGAAAGTCTCATATTTTCTTCTTCTGCAGCAATTGGAATTTCCCACCTGCCTTTCACCATTGTGTTCATCTATTCATTTTGACCAGCTAGAATAATTTTATATTGCCTCACTTCACCTAAACTTTTCCCTTTTCCAAAGGAATAATGATTGCAACTGAGATTATTTTTAAGGTCAGAGAGAAAACAGGAGGCAAAGACAGGTATTATTCCTGAGATCATACTCTTCTTTCTTGTTCCCTTCCATGAGTATCTCCATGGAAGAGAACTGCAGTCTAGGGGAAGGGATTCATTACTCTCAAAATTAATAATTACAGAGATGAGAACATGCTTTAGCCATGTCGTAATCATGTTATCCTCATAACAAATGAATTTGCATCGATACACTGTAACATTAAGCTATATAGAAATTATTTTTGTCTCAAAGGATACACATTTTTCTCCATTTTCCTGGGAAATATACTTTTGGTTTCTTTGGTTAAAATCTCTAACTGCCAAAGTCAAAATTCACCATTCGGTACAGTAGTCACAAAAATATTTCCCTTAATATTTTCACAATAATTAACACATTTTGAATATTAATTCGAAACTGTTTTTTTCATCTTTCTTTGCTTTCTTACAGATTTCCACTAGTTGGTCTTTCAAAATCTACCTGAAAGGGGTATTATAAAAATCAGCAAATTTAAAAATCCTTTTTTTTTTGGTTTGTTTTATATTTGCCATTTAGCACATACTTTCTTCCAGTGTGTCATCTTCAGATATGAGAAATCATCCCTTCCCATTTTTGCTTATTACTAACTACTTTCTGAAATTTTCAGACATTCATCATTGCTAATTTTGTTTTTGCTATCCTGCTGGGTTTTACATATTAATATCTTTTAAACTTCTCCTTATCAGGTTTTCCAGTCCCTTCATCATCCCCTTTGAAGTCAGACTCCCTTGATTATCTGATAGTGGCAGGATTGAAGCTCCATATACATCTCCACAGTTCATTTTTCCAATAATGAATTTAGTAAAAAATAACTTCTTTAATTAAAATAAACTTTTGCTGCCTTCCAAACTTAACTTAAATAAGGACATGCTAGTAGTTTCCTTTCTCTTTCTTTCCTTTTATTGTTTTGGGATTTTTTTCAGTTTCTGACAAGATATATGCCTCTTTGATGCTTGTGTTTTTAACACACTTAGCTCCTTTTTGTTAGTTTGTACATACACATTTTGTAAGGTTCGTTGAATGGATGAGACTAGCGTTCAATGGGAAAGTGGGTGGCATGAGATCGTTTGTTGATGCTGCTGGTTTAAACAACGGCTTGAAGAAGGAACTTAGTTGTGAAATATACTTATTTATTTAGTTTTGCTTTCTGCCTGATCAGTAAATTTCACCAAATACATGACATAATGGGAACTTGTATCTTATTTAGAATCAAAGCTGGGTAAAGCTTTATTTCACAAATTCATTGCAAAATATAACTTGCTGTTTCTTCCACTATACACTGGGGGTAAAAACAAAATAAATAAACAAACAAACAAAACTTAACAGTATCCATGGGGAAATATTTTTTCTATTCTCAGTGACAGGAAAAACTGTGGTAATTCTAACATTTCTATTTTAGTAAAAATCAAATGATGTAACAAAATTTATCCACACTTTGGTTTGACTGCTAAGCAGGTCATAGCAAAATTATCAGGCAAATTATACAATAGTCTGAATCCTTATTGCTATATTATTATTTAGCGCAATCTTTACCCAAAATATTATCCTATTGAAATCACTTATTTTATCCTTACTTTTATCATAATTTATTTTGTTTCTTAAGATATGCATTAGTAAAAAGTTATTTCAAAATCTCATGTGGAATAAGGCATGGATTAAGTAAATTAATGGACTAAAATCTCATGGCATACACTCTGTAGATTACATTATCTAAATTATATAAAGTGCTAAACACAGCGCTTTACACAGATGAAAACCCCATTAATATCATCCATTCCTTTTCTCTTTTATTCCCAATTGAGGCCAATCGAGGTCTTATTCTTTTTATCCATTCAATTATTTCAAGGACAATTATACAGCTTCAATATTACTGGGATCTTTATTCCCTTTGGAACTTTGATAAACTTGGCTCAAAGACCCATTTACAAAGCCTGGATGAACTCATTGTTCTTCTCACGAGCTTTACCACTATCTTCTTATAAACATTTAAATTCTACCCTCGTATCCGCTTGGTTTAAAACACTGACCTCCAAGTTGTGTGGTGAACGTAGTGGAAGAGTACGGCAGAGAGAAAGTAGAGAGCTATCTGTGAGGCAATAGAAAACACGTGAGCTGGTTTGGATTAAGGCATGTGAAATGGTAGATGTTCTTTATCAGTTCGAGAACCAGACTTTCCTTCATGACTCCTCACCATGACTGCTTTATTAGGATGGATGGTATTTAAGTTTGAAGCCATCAGCAAATAAGTTCTCGATTTTTCTTTTCTTTTATTTTATTTTTAGTTTTTGGTTATGAGCCTTTTCCCATTTGTTAAACATAGAAATTAGGCAGATAATTTTTTTTTTAAATTACCTTGTTTTTACTGATAAAGTTATATTAAAGAATTGATTTCATGTGAAAAGAACTATTCTGCTAATCCTTCATAGCTCCTGGGCCTAGGTCTTAAACTAGCTCACCAGAGAATTAATTTGGGTATTAATTTGACTGTTAGCACAGGCGTACTTACTCTGCATTGGTGCAAGCATCATCAATGCTTGTCTGTGTGGAGAGAGGAAGTAAGACTGAATCTCCCACACTCAATTGTCGTGCATTATATATTAAACACAACTAATTCAGAAATGAAATGTAACCCCCATTAAAGTACTCCATAATGGAAAGGAATAAGCAAATGAGTAACAGAATGAGTGTATTGAGGCCATATTCTCACTTTATTAAAAATGAGAAGAATGAGGATAGAGAGAGTTGTGCATGATGATTATAAAGTACATATTATAGAAACAACAGAGTACGGGGGAAATGCAAATGAGAAGATTAAAATATCCATACATACATGAGAAGCTGACCTTTGGGATGGATTACCTAAATTTGGGTTATCCGTTCCACACTGAGTCAACATAAGCTGTTGATAAGGCATCTGGATAGTGAGCATCTTCATTTTCACCATTTGCTCATTGCTGCTCAGAAATAACCTACCTGTTTCCTTAGTCAATGACATATTAGCCCCAGAGAGTAAGAATACATTGTTTGACTCCACCTGTAGCTGGGAATCTGCAAGCTACTGATATTTTTGCTAACTAGCCTTGAGGGAAGCTGTCAATGGCCTAAATAAGTATTGTCCCCTATACTCTTAATTATGACATAGTCAAGATAATGAGTTTGTTTACTCACAACAAGTACCTTTATTTAATAACTGGTGTCGAATAGAAGAAAGTATGTTCGGATTCTTCTTCTTTTTTTTTTTTTTTACTCTTTGCTATAGCTCTAACCCAGGCTTCCACTACAAAATGCGCTGGACTGGCACCCCCACACCCAGTCCCTCAAATGCCCAGGAGATCATTCACCTACCACTAGTGGCCTTTTTAAAACCATAATTGAATTCTCTTCCATGAAAGTGAAAGTACAAGTCTTGGCAGAGACTCTGTCCATGTTTTTCATTTTAGTGTGCCTGGTGTCCAAGGCATTGTGGCTTGGCACATAATTAATGCTCGGTACATATTTGTTCGGTAAATTAATTAGTGACCATGTTATCATCCATTTTAAAATATCAGAATTTTTAAACTTCTCCAATGTGTGAAGATTCTTTACAAGATACCCAATAAACTTGCTGAGCTGATTCCAACTTCCATTCCACGCACATGTTCATTCTTTCATTCATGAGTGTGTTATGCTTTGTGTGAGCGGGGATATGGCAGTAACAAAACCGACACATTCCCTGACCTTGAAGAGCTTACATTCTTATGAAGACAGAAAAGAGAGAAATTAATAAAAATGAAACATGCTAGAAAGTAATCCATGAAAATAAATAGAATCAGGTAAGGAGGATACTGCTGATCAGGTAAGACCTCTCAAATATGGAGGCATTTCAGAAAAGACATGAAAGAAATGAAGACATAAATCATGTAAATATCACAAGGGAAAATGTTCCAGGCAACAAGTTTGAGGGGAATGTATGTTTCACCCAAAACATGCTGGACATTCCGTGTCAGAGAAAATAGTTTGGCTTTTACTCTGGGTGTAACGAAGAATGAATGGAGAGTTTTTTCGTAGGACATATGCAATTTGGCCTTTTTTGTGGAATTTCTCCAGTTGCTGCTGGGTTGAGAAATAATGTAGGTCAGAAAAGAGTGACAGGTTGGAAAATAGTTTTTAGAATTTAGCTTAAAAAATTCTCAAAATATGACAACTGGAAAAATGTATATATAAAATTATACATAATGTTGAATGTTTAACTGTTTATTACAGCCAAATTTAGAAAAACAAAATAAATAGTCAACAATGGGGAAATAAATGAAATTGAATACAAGCTGGTCAATAAAAATATGACAGACTCATAAATGGAGAGTAGAAGGACAGCTAGTGGGTGGGGGAGTGGACGGGGGCGGACAGCTTAAGCAAAAACGAAAAAGGACTCATGGACATGGACAACAGTGTGGTGATTGCTGGGGGGAGGAGAGATAAGGGCACTAAAAGGTAATGTAAAAAAATACAGTAAAGATTAGATTTAAAAATTTTGTCAATTTACAAAAATGTTATGTCTTAATGTAACTAAATAAGATAAATTATAAAGAAGAGTGTAAGCATGATACTAGAAGGGAAAAAAAAAAGTTTTGGAAAGCCTATATATTGAATTGTTGAAATACTTTTGTTCTGGCAAAATAAAATTAAAGGAAACTTTCATTTACTTTTAAAAGTTCCTTTATATAATCTGCTTTATTCTATTTATTTAATTATAAATTAATTTTGATCTACATGTATTGTTGCTTAATGTATGTCATGCCTTTTGATATGTACTTGTGGTGATGCAAAAATGGATTAGATGTGTTCTCCATTCTCAAGGAGTTTGGAAATGAATGATTCTCTTACTGTGAATGATTTACCAACAAATAAAATGTAATGGGTCAAAATCAGATTATGTTTGTCACTCTCCTCCACTTACAATTTCCTCACTGTCAACATTCCCCCCAAATATTGTTCTTAGAGATTATAATAATTTTTGATAGTTCCTCAGTATCGATCAATCAATAAATCTTATTTACACTTCCTTTACAGTTCTTCAAAAGTGACCCCCTTCACCTATGTTTAGGCCAAATTTATTCTTGAGCCTATCACCCAGAACTTTAATGTTATTATTTCAGTTTCATTATCTTCTCTAATCATGTTCAAATAAAGGTTGATAGTTGGTGACTTCTACTTCCCTTTGTTCAATAGTGCTGATATTTGTTAATATCATGTATAGAAAGTCCTCAAGGACACACTTTCATTCATTTTGCATCAATAAATATTTGTTGCCTGAATTTTCTAGTGACCGAGTGAGCAGAGTGCTCTACAGTCATTTGACTTAGGCTTTCAGACTTTATCTACACCAGATTTTGTTTCTTGCACTGCTGACAAACATTACGAATGCATTAAGCTCAATTGTTTTGCCTACTCTACAGCCACAATTATGTTGTGTTTGAGGCTTTAGACATTCTAATTGTTTTTGGTCCCCAGTCTCATTACCTTCTTACCCTTCTCAACCTCTGAATATATGCACCATCTGTCAACTCCTAAGTACTTTCCAACAGAATCCAAAGCAGCATCCCAATATTCTCTTTCATCAGTCTCAGCAATTACATTTGTCAATTTGGGAAACTGCAATAATATTAAGTCATATATAATTGTCATGAATTTAACAAGTAGATCAGGGAGTCAAGAGCTACTAGGTTGTCCCATCTTCCTAGTTTGTATTTATCTATTGCAAAATTCAATTTACTCTGCTGTGTTTCCCACACATTTAAAATGAAATCTTCTTAATAACCTGTTTTCCTTGCCATGTTTCTTAGCTTGCTTCAGATGCATGTTTAATGTGAGCCAAGGCATCAGCTGCTTTTCAGATAGTAAATCATTAGTCCTATTGTTTCATTTTCATCTCATGTTTTTAGCCAAGTGCATATTTTTCAAAGTTAACTTACCTTATTATATGAGTTCAATATAGTTCTGTGCAAATAATACATATTTTCATTTCTCCAGCAAGTCCTCTCTTGATCCCTTCTCACATCCTAGGGATGAGACAAGAGAAGTTGAACCTCCCACATTTTGCCTTCCGGGCACAACTTTTTTCCTCATTTGGCTACTAAACATATTCACTGGAGGTCTCCTTATATCCCCTTGCTTCTTCTAGAAACCAAGGGTATAATTCTTTCAGCCTTGGTGCTTTGTCAGCTTTTAATAGCTTTAATAGCCTAAGCATCAGCTTGGGTGTAATTATGAAACCTCCATACTAAGCTTCTTTTGGGGAGTATGCACACTGTAATATCTCTTGAATATGCAGCAGTGTGTGTCTTAAACAAGGCACAGAAAATTTATCTGTGATGATAGCTATTGAACACTACATTGTTCCTTGTTTTAGGGAAAAGTATTTGTCTTACCATAGTGAGTAAATGGTAAAACCACTAAATCAAATTTTTCATCATGGATTAGTCTCTAGTTTGAGAATATTTATCGTTGTGAACTTACTTGAGCTTTGGCAATGGGTCCTTAATTTTCTCACAACATTCTGTGAATAGCCCATATGTGAAAAAGTTGGTGTGAATAACCTCATCCACACTTGAAAAAGGAGTAAAAATAGACACTTCAAATGTGTGTTTAACATACAGAATTTAGCACCATGTATTCAAATGAACAGTGATTGAATTTGTCCCTTTAATTTGTATTTAACTTTCACTTAGGTCTTATTTTCAAATTCTGTTAAACTGATTGCTACAAAAGTTCTAGCTTATCAAAAATGATTGTTGATAGCACTGTACCTCATGGTCACACAGCTACAGGCTACAAAAAAGATAACTTTTGCTTAGAGATATGAAAATAAAGTTATAATTTTCCCCAAAATACAACTGACTAGAATGAAGTTTTCGGTATTACACCTATTACAGAAATTGATTTAGTCTGGGTCTCCTTGATTATGAAGGAATTTTCTGTTTGTATGCCATTATTTAGATAATTATACTGTGTTATAGTATTGTATAATATTCGGTAAAATTAAATACTAACAGGCATGTCATTTTCTAATTCTTCTTTAAATACTTTTGACTACCTATTAGCCCAGAACACTTTTCCATGTATAGCATCTTTTTAAAAAACATATTTTGTATAAATGTATGATTACAAACAGAAAAAAAATGAGGAAAGAAAGGAATGCATTTATTTTTACTAATACTCTAGTTCATAATGAATAGTAGATGGTAATGTGAAAATACCTGGTTGGCTAGAAAATTTGTTTAGTTTTTCCCACAAAATAAAGGACACATTTTTCATTTTCACCAATAACTTTATTGATTTGGATATTTTGAATATGTCAGCTATCTCCTACATGGTATAATGTTGGTTGTCTCAATTAATGTCTTGATTTGATAGCTATCAACTTCAACTGGTCTACCTGACCATGGAGGATCATCCAGCGAGAAATCTCCAACAGAAAACTTCGCAAACCACATTTGACACATTCGATCAGTCACAGCACCTCCTCCATACACTGTCAAAATCTTTTTTGCATTTCAGTTGTGTTTTTACCTCTCTTTTTTTGAAATAATAAAGCACAATATGCCAAAAATGTTGCATATTTCCTTCTATCTTCAGTATTAAAATGGTTATATAAAAATTCACCAATTTTGGTTTTTTTAAATATATGCTGATATGACAGCTGTCACAATACAATCTAATAAAATTGTTTCAAATGAAGTTACAGAGCACTAAGTGCTACTAGAGCCATCATATGGGAAAAAACAAATTAACTTTTTGGCCAACCCAATAAAACCCACTTCTTACATTTTATAATGGCTTATTTTCTTCAAAGCGCTTTACAGATATTAATCAATTCAATCCAATCTTATAACTTGAACCCTGGCCTGCCAAGTACATAAAACTAGCATCAGACAGGGGGTTATACTGGCACTGTACATGTGTCTACCTACTTGATGGTGCAAAATTCTATGAAACTAGGGTAGTCCTACAGCATGACCAGGACTTCCTTGGTGGTTATTTTAGCTTTCCCTTGGTGCATAACAGATGACCACAAACTCAACAGTAAAACAAGATCCATTTTTTACCTCGCTGATTCCACGGGTTTGGTCTGGGTTCGGCTTAGCTGGGTTCTCTGCTCAGGGTCTCTCAAGACTGTAATCAAAATGCGGTCCTGTCTGAAGTGTAGAGATCGCATAGTTTTCGGCAGAATTCACTTCCTTGAGGCAATCGGACTGAGGCCCTTGGCTCTCCACGCTGTCTGCTGTGCTCTGACATGTGGCCTTCTCCCGTAGGTCGTCCACTCTACAGCCATTTGCTTCTTTAAGGCCAGTGGGAAAGCACCTCTGCTGCTTTGGGTCTCTTCCTTCACAAATGGTCTGGATTCTCTGTTAAAGGACTCACTTCGTTAGGCTAGGCAGACCCAGGATAATCTACCTCTTGATTAGTTCAAAGTTAATATTTTGGAGAGTTTAACTGTATCTGCAAAATCCCCTCATGCCATATTCTGTTGGTTAGAAGTAAGTCACAGACTCTGTTTACATTCAAAGAAAGTAGATTTTATAGAGGTGTGGATGTCAGAGGGTAGAAATCAGAGGGACTTTAGAATTCTGTCTATTACAGCGGGATTAGAGTTTAGTTATTCCCCTGCTCATCTTGACTTCTGATCGCTTTTTACCCACTGCATTACAAAGCTAAGTCGCCGATTGCTTTCTTTAAGGAAGATGTCATGTGTGCTCTAAGGATACAAAGATGAAAAGATCTCAATCTATACTTTAAAGGGAATTAGTTTAGTGAAGAAGAGAGAGAAAGAAAACACCACCCATCAAAATTTAATGCAAATCAAACTGGGCTCCATTATTGAGGCTCAAAATTGAATATTGTAGAAATTATGAGAAGAGAGGTGATTTCAGACTGAACAACATATGGATCATTTTATAAATTAGCCATAGCCTTTGGCATATAGAGAGTTGTTACCTTAAGCTCCCATAACTAAACAGAACAGGAGATAAAGCATGGACTATAAAGAACCATATTTGACTAGTGAATAAATAATAAAAAGTGGAAGATCTTAGTTTATCAGCTACATAGAATAAGAAGTGCCACTGAGAGCTGTCTATAAATGGAAAGGACCACATTAAGCAGCATTAAATTTGATTTCCTAAAATATGTCTTAGGGCTGAATCTCTACTCCTTAGGAATGATAAACAAAGAGATTACTTAATGAGATTGTGTTTCTATTCACACACACAAAGTGAATAGAAAGGTAAATTCCATAAATTTTGTGAATTTATTATTCCAAAAAAAGAATCTGTCCTAATTATTTTTACTATACTGTACCTTTAAATTATATTTTTATTTAATTCTAATATTCTTCTAAACTTAAAAGACAGATACTATTTTTCTATCTAGGCAAATGGATCAATAAACACTCAAAGTGTGCACATTTCAAAAAATGAACAACCATGGGAACCAAGGTATGGAAACAAGAGGTAGGAGGAGGCTTTTGAAGTAATCTATGAAAATACTGTAATCTTTCAGATCAGGTGATCTTATTTCAGATCAGGTTTCTTACCTTACTCTACAATATCTTGGAATTTCTTCGGGGAATTTTTCATTTAATAGATACATGTTTAGTTTTAAATAAATTAAAATAATAAAATTAAATAAGAGGTAATTTGGAAAAAGGTAAATATAGTAAAGAGTAATTACATATAAATTATTATCTAATATAAACAGTTAGCCAATTTAAAAAGTATTCTACCTTGTCATTTTGGGGACCTCCTTGACTCACAGAACTCTTAATATCTGAAATATGAATGCCCATGCCTACTCTTCATTTTAGGTCATGCTATAAGGGAAAAGACTGAATAAAGTGGGATCCAACAGCTGCTACCTCAAGCATTTATGAGTTAAACATTTACTAAATATGGAACAGAACTCTTAGCACCCCTTGCTTTAATTTATTTTTTTCAATGTCATGCTGCTTGTAATTTTGAATAACTGCTTTTGCCTGCTGTGAGGAACAGTAACCACTGAACATTGTGTTTTTTCTCAAATCCTATTTGTTGTTATGGAAACAGCATCTCTATTAAGCTTCCTGCTGCACAAGGGTTGTAGAAAATGTTACTTAAAATGTTCACTAGCAAAGGCAAGGGGGAAAGATGAATTCAAACAATACCCGACTATTTCTGTTATAGCACATGAAGATGGTTCGAGTACAAAATATAAACAGTGATGACTGGACAACCTTATTATACCAAATCAATGCATTGAATGAGAAAGAGACTATTGTGTTGGTATGAAAATTTTATTAAAAAATAGAATGAGTTACTAAATTTTACAGAGTTCAAAAAGGCTTTGAGTTTATAATATTAGAATTTTTTGATTTGATTGTTTCATGAGAGACGAAGCATGGAGTTTACCTAGGTGAGCTGAATTAAATCATCTGTTATTCTACAGAATGGTCTTTTCTCACAAAATGAATATGTATTTAAGCAACACAATTTCATGTCATTCATCTATTTCAGAATGTGACAAAAGAGTTGTCTTAATCTACTTATATAATTATCCATTTGGTAATAATGTCATTGACTGTGCATCAGAAATTTATATACATTTGTATTTACAATACAATGGGATTCATTGTCTACATTTCAGTATTTTCAATGAGGAATGATATTTAAATGGGAAAGATAAACATTTACAAATAAGGCTCAATCCCAATCAAGAAAAAATTTTATATTTCCATTTCCTGTTCCTGTAGACAAGCAAATTCTAAGAATAAACCATGTTTACACAATATAATTGAGTCTCAAAATCATTTCTATCAGAGAGAGTGCACAAAGCTCTATGCGTTAAATTTGTATTAAATCTCCATGTTTACAGGAATGAAATAGAAGCCACCAATCCTTTGTCACTTATACTTTTTTATAGTAGAAAATGTGTCAAGTTCTTCACAGATATCATTAAGCCTCTTATAAACCCTGTGAGGTTGGTAAACTCAACATTCCTCCCATTTACCAGATTAAGAGGTAAGTGCCTGAATACAAATAACTTTCTCATGGGCACCTGCTGGGGAGTGACAGAGCTCAGGTTTTATTCGAGGCTTTTGTGTCTCTAAAAAACAGTCGACTAGCTGCAACGTAGGGCAACCTCGAAGACCATCCCAGCTTCAGAGCACTCTGTAGAGTCAGTTGATGTCCTGGTTTAAAATGCACCGTAGTCCAATATCTCCTGTGTAATCTATTTTGGCAGAAATCTAACCTGCATCAAGAGCTAACATTTATTTAACCCCATAATATATGCTAATTATTTTTCCTAAGTATTTTGCCTGCATTAATTCATATATTCTCCACACAATCGGAATCTGATTTTTGAGCTGAGAAAACTAAGGCACAGAGAAGTTAAATAACTTCTGTTATGTCCTGAGGTCATATAGCTACAAATATGTGGTTTGGCTAACCAAACGTCAGATTTTAGAATGTATACTCTTAAACATCAGGCTATGCTGAAAAATAGCCTGTGAAGTTTATTACACTCCATATATTTAAATCTAATTTGCATTCAATACATAGTGCTAAATTATAAGTGGTGAAAAATGACCATATAATACATTTCATGCAACGAAGTAAATTATGTACATAATTAAAATTATTTAATATTATGTATTTAAAAATGAACAATCTTATTGTAAGTTCACATTTAAACAAAAAAAAATAAGTCTAAATGTAACCAAGTACCCGTGTAGCTAACAAAACTGGATAGAGTTCAGGGATCAAATGTCTCCTTAAGGAAAGCTTCATAGAATAGAACAGAATTGAGTGATAGTGTCTTTGAAGGATGAGGATTCAAATAGAGGGTATGGAGGCAGGAGTCATTTTTGACGTAGGAAACAGGGTTAGCAAGTAGAATTCAATTTTCAGGGATTTAGATTTTACACATGCTGCATTTCAACTTTTATAGATATAGGAGGATAAACACGCATATTTGTGTACACATATGCATACATGTAGACCACATGCAAGGAAAGTCATGTAGAACCAACTAAAGTAAAAACACATTAAATTGCACATTATCATTTACTTGGTGGAATATGAGGGAGCAAATATGTTAGAGCACAAGATAGCAAAGACAAAGTTCCTGCGCCAAGAATGAGTCTGGGTATAGTTGTGCTATATTTTTCTCTTCCAGTTTCCATAATGACTTATGTAGACAGTAAATGTAAGAAAGAAAACACAAGTCCTTAAGTCTTCTCTATGTTTCAATTTATTTAATATTTTGAATGCTTGATAATAGCCTTTTGTTTGAATAATCATGCAATCATGGATAATAATTTTAGAAATATTCTATTTTTCTATCATACAAATGATATTTGATATGTGATCCATTTATAAAATTTCATCATTACATGTCTACTGATTTATAAATTTCAATGTGAGATAATTTTGTACAAGGAAATGTCTTCTTTGTCCTAAGGAATAATTTTTGAACCAAAATTTCAAAATGAGTAACCATCTGTATAAGTCAGAAAAACATCTTATTTTTTTTTTGCAGAGCAATAATACCTTTTTTTATCATATTTATCATAGGATAAATAAGGATATACAATCTGTATTAAAATAATATTTACTGGTCTCCAATATACTAATACACATGGAGAATTAGAGAGCAACATTTCCTACACTAATCTGAACACAGGGGTTTTAATTATTGGACGTTCTGTGTATTGGTGTTCTGTGGAATGCAATTTGGAATATCTGGTTTTAATTCATATTTGATTACATGCTAGGCTGTTTTAAAAATAAATATATATATAAAATTTTTTGTGTGTTTGACTATACAAAATTCTGCTTTGTTCATCATTTGACTTGGCTGGATGCATATACCACCACCGCCCACCACACACACACAATCATGAAAAGGGGTTGTGGCTTAGCTTGGAATTAGCAGTTTCTTCCATTTTTATTCATTGATACATAGTTTTTATTAGTTCTAGTCTTAGCTTTTCCTGAGTTGCAATTATTATCACATAAGATTTTACACAAAAAAATCAAATAGCATTCCCTTCCCTACTGCTGCTGAAGCAATCAAGACTTAATGGTTTCTGGATGTAAATCAAACCCTACAAACAGCCAAGATGCAGTCTTTTCATTCTTGACCCAAACTGTTCATAAAATTTCCTGGTCACACAATTTCCTGGTCACAATCCCCCATCCCTGCAACTGTATTATAAATGCCCCGTTCTTGGCATTACCTCACTAATATCTGTTAAATCAACATAGGCGGGAGCCTAAGACTCTTGTTTTTAAAATTGTATTATAATCATCTGTCTGAAGAAGTCTTATTCCATTGAAGTTTGAGAATAGGGACTTGAATCCAACCTGAGTATTTTGGGAGGATTCAAATGCAGTAAACTAAGTTGAGGTTTGAATGGGTTGGCACAGGAAAAATAGTTATTTCTTCTGGACTTATTTCCAAATCAGTGGTATTTTTAGACCATAAGAGAGCCAGAGAAAATATGTAGTTAGAAAGATATATGTAAGAATATGTAGTGTAGTGAAAAAGTGCCCTTTTATTCTTGCTATAGACCTCATTGGCTTTCCCGTTTGCAAGGCCGCCAACAGTGAAGTGTGACCGCCAAGCTATACTGTGACATAAGCACGCTACTTAAAACAGTAGTTCATTAGTTCCTCCAACAGTAATAATGATACTTTTTAGTTGTCATTATCACTTTATTACCCCCTTATCTTTTTTATGTCTCCCTTTTGTACTTTCTGTTTTTATGTTGTAGTTCTTTTCAAATGTGCATTTGTAAGGGGAAGGGTGAAGGGAGATAAAAGGAGGTATATTTAACAAGAAAGATTCAACGCAAATGCATGCCTTCACGTCCCATATACACTTTCAAACTTCACTTATATGTATTTACTTTTCCTGCTAAGGACAAGGTCCTGTATATATAAACAAGTACAAGAGTCTTTGGCTCTATTTCCATAGATTTGGTCTAAATTAATTGGGTTAAATTAATTAATTTAATAAGCGCTATTGTTCTGAGCAATGCCTGAGACCTTTTACTAAAATCATCTATAGTGGCCTCAAACCTACCCTTAAAAATGAAACTTTTTATTTTTGAAGCCTGGATGCCAGCCATGGATGCAATATAAGTTAATGCCAAGAGAGATCGTTAAGTGCGGTTATTAAGGAGACTATGATTGATGGAGTTTGTAGCTGGTAATGTGATTCCCCTTTGGCTGCTCAGTGAACATCGGCAACAGATCAATATCTCATCTGCATGAGATTACAGCCACTTTTGACAATAGCAGTGAGAAGAGGTTAAAAAAAAAGAGTAACATATTTGGCTGAGAATCATGATGGCCATTCTGGTTTAAAAGGGAATGCAAATAAATAACTCCTTTCTTAGAGAAAAATTACCTGGTAGGAATTTTTTTATTATAGTGTTTGTTCAGCTTTGATCAGATAGATGCATTTTTAACGCCACTGTTGTTAATTGTGTTCTACTTTAAACAAGATAAATCTTTAACATAAATATGCAGAAAACTCTACACACTGAAAGAAATCATAACAGGTTTGACAAAAACTGTAACATTTTTCTATCTAGAATGATCCAAACTATTTACATAATTTAGAGACCTTGAAAACATATCAAGACTGTAGACATTGTTTTAACAATTCCTTTGCATTAACTAGATAAACTGTTATGAATTTAAACCTGCATAGTTCTACCTTCCCCTTCACCAGTGTTCTGTTGCTCTTTCCTTACCCTGTGAAACTTCTACTCCTCAGCACCATGCGCACTCCATTCCATCCCGAAGTCGAATTCTGAGGCCCTGGTCTGGACCTTTCTTAAATTACTGGAAAGCAAGGCATTTATCCCTTTATATTCAGTGTCAGATTTCTTTTAGCTTACAGAGTACCGTCATTTCCCAACTGATTACTCTTCTTCAGGGGCAGTGTCTTTCTTCTGGTGCTTCAACTCTAAAGCAGACCTCAAGGATCACCGGGAAAGTCTGTGCCCTACCAGGAACCATAGAAAGGACTGGAAGTTCTGAAGAGTATGTCCTCAAGCCCTTGAATTGATAAGGATTTGTATACAGTGATTTAAAGTCTTTTGTGAAAAATAAGTGAGGTTTTTATTCAGACTCTTTTGGGAGGTTTTAAAACAATAACTTATTCTCTCAAATTCTGGAGGCCCTCCAAGAAGGATCCTGCCTTACTTCTTGCTAGATACTAGTGGTTGCTGTCAATCCTTGGCATTTCTTGGCTTGTGGTGGCATAAGTGATGCAACTCAAACTAATTTTCAGAGGTAGTAAATTATTTCTTTTCATGAAAATTGTATTGAATCATATACTATGATAATAGTATTGTCTTCCTTAAATAGGCTTACATTTTTATTCAGTTTGATTCAATTCTACAGGCTATTTATTTTGATGTCATAAGTTCCTAAAGTCCTGGCAAAACAAGAAGAAGTGAAAAGAAGAGTATGAAGGTGAAAGCTTAACAGACATAAGTTTCCAAGAAAGATCAGAAAATCCATTTCTGGAATAAGATTTTAATATGCAATGATTTTCAGACTAAGTTTGTAAAATAACAGTGATGTTTTAAGCTAAATTCATACTCAAACAGCATGATTTTTAGAATTTTCTTTGAAAATTCATTTTATATGTATATGTATTTATATTAATACATATGGGGATATATATATCCATGTGTGTGTGTGTGTGTGTGTATAAAACACATTCATTTAAACAGGCTTATTGATCCAGCACTAAACAGGTCTTGTGAATCATACTGTTTCCTTTGGAAATCTGACATGGACTGAGATTTACGAATTGATATTTAGGATTCCTTACTAATGTGCCTGTCCTTGAATATTAATTGCATGCATGCATGCAAAGATGCCTTGCTGGGGGAAAAACATTTGAACAGTTTCAGAATGACCAGCTAATTTTAATAAGCTTTAATAAAAAAATGATCAAAATTAACTATACCTTCCTGTGTATCAATGTTGATGTTTTCGTTATTCTCTTTCTTCTTTTATTTTAATGGAATGGGGAGGGCGATCATAGTATAATGGGGTCCATATGTACTTTGAAAATTCTCTGAGGAGTGAAATCATTTGTAATCTGTAAGGCATCCATCTAAAGCAAGTGAAAACAAGGTTTACTTGTCAAGAATTAAAGAACCAAATGCTCTTTTAAAATTGTTCTCTCTTAAGCACAGGAGTTTTGCTTTTAGGAATTTACTTGTAGTCTCAGATCTGAGGATCCTGTTCCACTTTCTCATTTAAACCCAGGTAACCCGATAAACAATTCTACTGATAGGGCTTTTTCAACTTTGATTCCAGAAGTTTATATTCTTTTATATTTGACCTAATCCTCCCAGCAGACACTGTAGTTTTAAAAGCATTCTCCTTGAGAAATTAAGCACCTATTGATTTTAATTCTTTCCTTTAGGAAAAGTGCTTCTAAGAAAAACATCCTCTTTAATATAGGAAAATAAAAGAACAAAATGTATCAAAACAAAGCTTTTAGTGGACATAACAACTGCTGCCTTTTAACTGACTACTTTAATACAGTCCTTCCAGGTGTCAAAGTTAAATTTTGTTGGCAGTATTTTTACATGGAGGTCATATATGTATTTCTTTGTCTTTGTTTTCTCTGAATTCTAATAAAACCAAAATGAAGATATGTAACACTTTATGGCTCCAAATGACAAACACTGCATATTCTGATGATTCTTTTCTAAGCTAAACTTTGAAATAATATTTATTTTTGTTCTCTGAGAGCCACGCTAGTATTGATTCATTATTGTATTATACCTAATGCATCCATAAATTTTGTTAAGCTTTGAGCAAAAAATATGCAGACCTGACTTAAGAATACTTACATTCTGTCGATAGCCCATGTTTAGCATTTTTTACTTTTCTCTGTGGTCACTTTATCAATTCTGAAAGAGGTAATTTTTAGTAAGAAATTGTGCAAACAGTTTGAACCTTGTAAGTTTCATGAACTACCTGCAAAATGCCCACTGCCTCTGCCTGCATGTATTTACATTACCCTCCCCCCTTACCTATTATCTATTCCCACCATGCTGGTTCACCTTAAATCACTAAGCTAAGAAGGTTTAACTCTCTACTTTCAGAAAGCGTGTTTATTCTGTCTTGCAATGCTTATTCCTATGAAAACTACACAGCTAGACAAGCTAGACAAGAGACATAACATCAGTGAGAGAGTTTCCCCTGCCGACTGAGAAATATTAAAAGTAATCCCCTCCTGACTATCCTCACTCCCCCACAGGATGTATTGGGGTTAGCAGCTATGAGGAACCCAAATTTATAGGTCAACACTAGGCTTTAAGGCTTTCAGTTGGCACTTCTTAAACCCTCTGCACTGAAGGAACACTTTTTTTTTCCTCAGCTCATAAACCAATATTTTTGTACAATTTCATAAAATGAATACTAGAAAAATGTTCACATACTTGGATGTCACAAAAATGTCATATTTCTATAAAGGTTTCCAAATGGTGTGAAAGTCACCCCTTTAGGAACCTGCTGCAGTGTCTGCGCCCTTGCCAGAGAGTGGAGCCTGTACTCTACCTGCAGGCCATTGAGGCCCCCCACTGCTGTTAGTAGCATTGCGGAAAGATGGGTTTTGTAATGGTCTCTGCTGAGTGCAGAAAGAGCCAGTGATTCCTCCTTAGCAGATACAGGGGCCAGAGAAGATTACTGCTTCTTTGATTTTTAGTTCTCATTTCCTCAGGTGGTATAATAAAGCTAAGATGATGGTGATAGGATGGTGATGATAACAATATAAACACCAGTCAGAAGAAAAAGAAAAGGGAGAAAGAGAAAGAGGAAGAAGAAAAAAGGAGGAGGTAGAGGAGGCCTCTACCAGTTCTTGCATATGCTACTATTCATTTTATGTTTGACATGTAACTTTAACAACTATAGGGCTAATGAGGAGAGCAATGGCACGTCACTTCTTTTGCACTGAGAATACCATTTTCTCATTTGTCTTGTAGTAATCCCTAAAAATGGAGAATAAAGCAAATATTGGGACAGCAATCTATTAGCACATTGGTAACTTGGAATAAAAATTGAAATTATAATCACCAACACTAAGAGAACAGTGACACAAATTACACAATCAATTTCATCATCAGTTGTAACAAGATGAATGGTTGAAACATTAATTGCTATTTCTCCCTCTCTCAATCCTGCAGAATTATCGTTTTAGCATAAGTATTTATAAAATATCATATAGGGTATATTTATACTAAAAATTAATCTTTGTTTATCTGAAATCCAAATTTAACTGGACATGTGTATTATCATTTACTAAATCTGGCAACCCTATTTAAAGGGAGACTTGGCCTTTTGTTCTTCCCAAGATCCATAGACCCCAGAGAAAAAAGGAAGCTGTTTTGGTTCACATTCATAGAGGGACTTATGGTTTATTATCTTTGATGGAGGGAGAAATTCTTTTTTCTGCTATGGCAGTAACTATATATGATCCAAATAGTGGGAATCAAAAAAAAGTGCTCCCTAAGGTGAAGCGTGAGAGCAAGCGGTCATCCATCAGTGAGCACTAAGCAAGAATGTGTTGTTGCTGACCAAGAAACAGGGTGCGTAGTTTCCTCTGGCATCTCCCACCGTCATAAACATACTAGCCTGAGGAGGACATGAAAACTAACAATGATTCAGAGAGAGCCCCTGTACCAGAGGATTAATTTCCAATAACAAAATTGGGTGACCACCCAAGAGGCATTTGAATCCCTGATATACTTGTATAACTTTGGAGAGGGAAAGAATGTTAAAAAAGTATGCATGTGAGGCAGGGGTGTCCAGCATTTTGACATTACTGAGCCATGCTGGAAGAAGAAGAGTTGTCTTGGGCCACACATCAGATGCACAAACACTAACAAAAACTGATGAAAAACCAAAAAAAAAGAGGTATTCAGTATATTTACGATGTTGTGTTGGGCTATATTCATGGCCATCCTGGGCTGCATGCGGCCCACGGGCTGTGGGTTGGACACCCCTGAATTGGGCTTTTTGCCAAACTTTGCTAGTAGAATCTCACAGCATTACCTTACTCTGTTTAGATAAATGACGATGCTTGACATCTTTAGTACTGTAAGGGAAAAATTTATCTTTCCCTGTCGAGGAAAGGGAGAGGTGCATGCAAATTGCATTTGTCAAACTATGGTTTGATACCACCTTGTAAGAAGGCAGAGCATTCCCCACTGGGAGCTACTCCACTGAGAGAACCATAGCCGTACCCATCAAGTGGACAGAGTCTTTTGAAAAAGTTGAACATGACTGTTCATCTAAACCACATTAATTATCATCAAGAAAAACAAAACTACATAAAAATAGAAGTAAACCCTGAATATTGTATTTTAATAGGCATTATTTTAGAATAAGAAAACACAACTTATATATTTTTCTCCCCATATATTAGGATACCAACCAAAATTTTTGTATTATAAAATATCTCTATGCTACTCAATATCTACCATAATAATATGTGGTTATAAAAACCTGTTTGAAAATTCCCAAAGACTTTAAAAGCTAAGTTAATAAATCAAATATGTCAATACATTTTTTACTTTATTTTATTTTGTTTTGTGGTCCATTCTTTTAGTGTGTATGTGGGGGTTGCTGTGAAAGGTATTAATTTAGTCAGGAGCCTCATAAGTTTAGTGAAATAGATGAAAACGTCAAGTTTTCATCTTGTTACCTAAGCTTGCCAGGTATGTCTTGAGGACGCACATGTTTTACAAAACCTGACTCATATTACAATACTTAGTTTTCACCCTCTGTGGGAATTTTAATAAAATTAATTTTATTAATTTTAGGTTCTTTGGAAACAACTGACATGTTGCTCTGTGTTACACAATATTTCAAATATAGTCCCACTGAGATCTCATAGTACATTCTTTCCAAACCTCCCTCTATTATGAGCCTGGCCCTTTGCATTTATAATAGCCTTGGGCAAACGGGCAGTTTGCAAAACTAACAAGTATTAGCAAGCGTCATGTTCATCTTTTAACAATGCATCAATGAGTCACTTCTGAGCCTGATTTAAATACATTTGAATGTTCATATGAATGTGAAGACATTTAAATATATACAGTGTGTTTATCTGAATATGAGATCCTGTCGTACATGTTTATTTGAATGTGTGATATGCAATCAATCAAATAAATGTGTTGAGTATATTTGTGTCATTTGGTGATAGCACATTCAAATAAATGTATCCAACATTTACAGCAATGTAAAAATGCAAGGTAGTAAAGATGTTTTCTTTCATTTTTTATGGCACATAAATACATAATTTCTTGACTAGAGAGCTAACTATACTATACAATGACCATATGAAATTGTTTTTCATTAATCACAAACAACACATTTTGCTGGGGTCTGATTATTTTCTGGTTTCAACACTTACCCTACTCAGGTGAACCTGTCACAGGAAAGTAGGTCAGTTAATATTAGTTATTATAATCATTGATAAAAATTTCCTAACAAATTTAGCTGTAGCAAGGAATATTATTTCTGAATGCAAGAACTGTCAGTTACCCAGTGACACACCTATGATTCCCACCACAAGGAAGTAAAGTAAAAATCAAATTTACTACCTTTTGGCTTAAAAACACTTTTAGTGGGTCAGAGTTTATATGGTAGTTTCCCTAGTCTGCAGTTTTGCTTTTCTTGGTTTCAGTTGCCTGTGGTCAACTGTGCTCCAAAAATATTAAATGGAAAACTCTAGAAACAAATAGCTCATAAGCTTTAATTGTCTGGGAATAAAATCGCCCCTGCGTCCAGAGGGTCCATGATGTATGTACTACCCATCTACTAGTCACTTAGTAGCTACCTTGGTTATCGCATCAGTTGTCAGAAAGAGAAGGAAGCCACATTCACATAACTTTTATTATACTATATTGTTAAAGTTGTTGTATTCTATTATATTGTTGTTGTTCATCTCTCATTGTGCCTAATTTATAAATGAAACTATCATAGTTATATATGTAGAAAAGAAAACATAATCCTATAGGGTTCAGTACTATACAAGGTTTCAGGCATCCAAGAAGGGTCTTAGAATATACACACCACAGATAAGGAGAAATAATGTACAAAGGAGGATATAACAAATATTTCCTGCAGAAATATATATATAGCAACACAAGTGAAGATTGAGCATTTGTTTTATTTCATAAAAAATAAATAGCCCAAAAAATACCAAAAATTATACCCAATAAACTTAATTTTTCTAAAAATCATTTTGCATATTCTGTTCTGGTAATTGTCTGATGCTCTTGTTTTAGTATTCTCAATTAATTCAGGCTTTTTGTTTTTGTTTTTGTTTTGTTTGAAATGATAAAAAATTAGAAATTTTGTCTGGTTGTCTATTGCATAAATAGCATTGGGGAATTTATTGATTGTAAAGGGACAACTAAAATTTTGCCTGGGTAGTTTTTGTCTTAACAGCAAGAAATGCTACACCTGGCAGATTGGACAGTGACACAGCCAGGATTGGCACCCAACTTACACTGAACTTACCTCTACCAATGTTACTTTGCTCCAGTGATCATAGGCAATGCATTACTCACACGATGAATGTGTAACTTCCAGAGGTGTTAAAGCATTATCCCTCTCACACACACACAGGCAGACAGACACAAACACATACATTCTTTCTCCCACCCATATTCCTAAATTAATGTGAGTAGTACCTTTATATTAGAATTCTTCTATACCCATCTTCTTCATAGCCCAGAGGTACTGCAAAGTATGAGCTAGTCTGGGCATTAAGATGCAGTAACAGAGTTATTAAAATGTATGTGCACATGGGTGGTGGCATGCTGTATCTGTTTTGCTCATTGTTCTATCTTGTACCTAACATAGTGCTGTACGTAGAACACAGTGAATAGTAAATATGTATTGAATGATATAATGGATTTATTTAGTTACAATTCATGTGATTGGAAAAACTGGAGTAACTTAATGGTAAAGTTTACTGAAATTGACTCTGGATATAGTTGTAAACTGTTCTGGAGACAGCTCTGCTACTCACCAGTTTACAGGTATGGTTATGTTTCTTAACGTTTCCAGGCCATACTCTCTGCATCCACATACTGAGGAAATTGAGCCAGACATTAGCCAAGATCTTTTCTGACCTAAGATCCGATGATTCATTAGGTCACATCTGAAACTTTCATTTTGCATCAAATTAATTTTACTGATGATAGTTTATTGATTCTCACAATTTTACAATATATTTGTGATCACAAACTATGATCTCTAGTTACTTAAAGACTGTCAATTCTTTATTATTATCTAATTTTGTTAAACCTGAAATTAGAATAGAAAACTCATCAGCATTTTACTAACCTTGTAATTTTTATATAACCTTTGGCAGTTATTTTTGTTGTATGTCATCAGAAATGTTTTTAATAACCTTAATAAACTACCCATATTTTGAACTTTGTGTTTTAATATAAATAAAATTATTAATTGCACAGCTCAATTCCTGTTAGACCTAGTTCATTTGTTTCCCAGGTAAATGGTCTTTAAGCTTATGCTAATTTACAGAGCTAGATTCACATTATAAGTAGTTAATAAATGTGTGTTTCTTATTTCAAAAGTCAATCTTTTTCCCATTTAATTACATATTGTACAGTATTATAGAAAATTATACCGGTTCCCATACATTTGAACCTTTTGATTATGGTTCAGGTCTTTGTTAGTATTTAAATTAGATTTCCTCACACTCTACTAGTTTAATATTTACAAAGGAAATAAATGTTGTTCTGATTCCATAATGCTCCCTTTAAAATTACTATGTTCATTATCTACTGACATGATATATTCCAAAATATTTGTGTGTGTGTGTGTGTGTGTGTATATATATATATATATATATATAATCACATTATGTTCAGTTCTTACAACTTTACACATTTCTCAAAAAAAATCATATGCAAAATAAAAACAATAAATATTCAAATAACTGGAAATAATGCATTAAATATTTTGAATTTCATATTTTATAGTGGAGATTATATATATATATTTAAATGATTTATGAAATATCTAAAGTGTAACAATATTTTAAACTTTTTCCCTCAAGACTTCACAAGCTTCTAATCCACAATAAATCTGTAAACTAGGAAGTATCCCAAGTTCATTTAAATGTTGGAACTTAAATAACATGTACTTGTTTTTTTTATGGGTCCTGGTTCCTTTTCAAGTCATAGTGACAGATTATACTGATTCATCCATACTTTTCAGCTTTTAATAGCACATTTTAGTGAACTGACAGCTGAGGTTAGAGAATATTGTTAACTTCTGTTCATGCCTGCATGCCATCGGTTAACAGGAATCTTTAGAAGTATATGTTACACATTATGCATTTAAATTTCACACAGCCATTTTTCAAATAAGTATAGTATAGGAGCTTCTTCCTTTTATCTCACAGGAAACTCCCTTTCCTCAGGGAAATGAAACTGATTCAAAGACCTACCATATGTGAATTTATATTTTAGATAGTTCTTACCATATGTGTTATGAGACCAACACTTCAAGATAGTTTCAACTTTGATTCTGAATCTTCTGTCCTTTGTCAGTTTAAACTAAGCTCTTGACATTACTGTGAGTTGAATGTAACTAATGTAAATTATATACTGAAGGTAATACTTTAAAATAAGTGGAGGGTAATTATTTATTCATTTGTATTCATTGAGGCAACATTAATCATAGTGACTACATTTTGGATTCATATAGTTCATAATTCCAAATAATTCAACTGTTCACCCTGTCTATATTCATAATCTGTCTTTATAATAACTATGCTTTATCAAGCAAAAACTCACATTGTTAATATCACAAAGATATATTTTATTACTGTGTTGAGTTTATGTGATAATATATTGGCTACACATGAATAAACTATTTACTCCTTGCGAGCAACATTCTTTAAACTTGTATAACAACTAAGGCTCAATATATAAATAAGAGAAGTAAAGGGAGGTCAATGACAACCTAAGATAATTTTCTTTTTCCAGTTATTTTAGGGTCAATGATAGCTCAAGAATTTTAGTAATCTTAGAAGTAAATTTTAATAAAAAGCAAATTATATTAGATTTTAATAGTGAACATAATCGGTTCTGAGCAGAGAATTTATTTTAAACCATTGAAGAAGTTTCATAGATATAATTTAAGTAAGAATTTGATTATACCTATACTGTCAGCAACCACCAAATAATGTGAAAATTGTGTAGCTTGCTTACAGAAAACAATTCTCACCTTCTACAATTGCCCTCTTTGTTAAATACACAGTTTTGTTCCTACCATACTATCCTTATAGAGCAAATTTTAACATCAACCATGAATGAATTGATTTGAGTTTCATTGACATTGAATTCTTATGTAGAATTTCAAGAGGTAGATTAGAGAGCAATTGCAATCCAAGGATTGTTTTTCACAAAGTTCTTTTGAATTATACATAAATGACATTTGGATTCTGCTGTTTGAAGTTTATAACTTCGATAGCTTTTTAAATATTAATGAGTTGTCTGGGAAGTTTTATCAAGCAGATAATGACCAGTCAGACCAACTGGATAATGGCCCTAAGTAGTATGTGAGGTACTTAAACATTTTGATATGTATTTTCTGTTCACTGGAATGTTCAGTGTCATTTATTGCATTATTATGTTTAATTACTGCACGGAAGTCTATTGAAAAGTCACTCTCAGGTCTTTCAAATGTCCTACATAAATGCTCTAAGTGTAATGATCTTTCCATAAATGAATGTGTTCCAGCAAAGATTTTGATCTCTTTGGGAACTGATTCATGTTAATTAAGGTTATAAATGGAAACAATGGGAAAACAATGTAGCACTTTGTGAATTATCCAAACTATACTGATAAGAGAAAGGAAATAAAAGGGGATAGGTAAGAAATCGGCTGACTGACATGGCTTCAGGCTGTGATAGCCTAAAGAGAAAGAGACAATGCTATAATTTACTGCATAGACAATGTTTATCTATGCAACTAACAAATTTATGTATAACAATTGTCTTTTAAGAGGTAGTTTGATTACATTATCTAAGGAAACATCCAAGTTCAATAAGTCAGGAATTACTGAAAGTTATGTATTCTATTATACTCTTTCAAATTATTTATTATAATTCAAGGATGATGGTTTTACCAATGTTCAAACAGAGTCTATGACAGTTGGAATGGAGTTATAATGTCAGTCCTCATATTTGCCTTATGACTGTATCCATTAACTTCTACTATATAACAATCATCCCAAAATTTAATGAGTAAAAAAATAATGATTTATTTAAATATATCACAGCTTTTTTCCCCACTTTAGCACAATACCTTTTAGGTCCATCCATGTTGCTGCAAATGGTAAGATTAAATTCTCTTTTTAATATTCCATTGTATATATCTATCACCATTTTTACCTATTCATCTGTTTATAGACATTTGGGTTGCTTCTACATCAGGGCTATTAGAAATAATGCTAAAATAAAATTGGAGGGCATATATATTTTCAAATTAGTATTTTGAGTTTCTTTGGTTACATACCCAGAAGTGGAATCACTGGATCATAAGACAGTTCCATTTTTTAACATTTATTTTTATTATACTATTTCCATTACCATTTATCTCCCTTTTTACCCCTACTCCCCTCAATCACCACACTGTTGTCCATGTCCATAAGTACCTTTTCCTTTTTGCTTGATCCCTCCATCCCCTAACCCCCACCCCACAGAGCTGTCAGCCTGCTCTCTTTCTATGAGTCTGTCTCTATTTTGCTTGTTAGTTCAGTTTGTTCATTAGATTCCTTATGAGTGAAATCATATGGTATTTGTCTGTCTCTGACCGGCTTATTTCACTTAATGTTCTCTAGGTCCATCCATGCTGTTGTAAATGGTAAAACTTTCTTCCATTTTATAGCTGAGTAGTATTTCATTGTGTAAATGTCCTGAAATTGTTTTATCCACTCATCTACTGATGGACACTTGGGCTGCTTCCAAATCTTCACAATCACAAATAACACTGCAATGTATATAGGGGTACTTACATTCTTTTGAATTAGTGTTTTGGGTTTCTTCAGATGAATTCCCAAAAGTGGAATTGCTGGGTCATAAGGCAGTTCCATTTTTAATTTTTTGAGGTATCTGCATTCCCACCAATACTGCAAAAGGGTTCCCCTTTCTTCACATTCTTGCCAGCACCTATTGGTTGTTGATTTATTGATTATAGCCAATCTGACAGATGTGAGGTGATATCTCATTATGGTTTTAATTTGCATTTCTCTGATTAATTATTTGAGGAACCTCCAGATTGTTTTCCATAGTGGTTGTACCAATCTTTATTCCTACCAACACTGCACAAGGGTTCCCTTTTCTCCACAACCTCACCAACACTTGTTGTTTGTTGTTATTCATGATAGCTTTTCTGAGAAGCGAAAGGTGAGTATGCCATTGTGATTTGTATTTCTCTGATGATTAGTGATGTTGAGAAACTTTTCATGTCTGTTGACTGCCTGTGTGTCATTAGCCATAAAAAAGAATGAAATCTTATTATTTGCAACAACATGGATAGACCTAGAAGGTATTATGAAAAGCAAAATAAGCCAGACAGAAAAAGAAAAATCATATTTATATATGGAATATAGAGAACAAACAAGATAGAAGCAGTCTTATGGGTTCAAAGAACTGGTGGATGTCAGAGTGGAAGGGTATTAGAGGACAGCATGTAGAGGGGTGACAGGATTAAGAAGTACTAATTAGTAGTTACAAAATTGACATGGAGATATAAAGTAAAGCACAGTGAATATAGTTAACGATATTGTAATAACAATTTGTAACCTATATGAATATTTATCCTCTCTACCATACACTGAAACTAATACAAAAAGTGTTGAATGCAAATTGTAATTGAAAAATAAAAAATAAATAAATAACAATAACCCTTTATTTAATTTATAAGACTGCATGTGAATGATTTGCTTTAAGCTTACCTTTATGTTTTTCTGGTCTTTATTGAGCTTCCCTATGTATCTGCAGTTAGTTACCAAATCTACTGGGGGATGGCTGATCTATGTTGGCCTCAACTAGTATGGTTTATGTCTGGTCCAGCAGTGGAACTCAGCCTTGTACATACAGTAGTTCATCAGGATTTCAAGAGAAGGAACATCATGAAGGCTTGGGACAGAACTAGATGGAATATCACTTCTGTCTCATTTTTTTTGGCCAAAATAATTCACAAGACAGTCAGAATTCCAGGATCAGAGAAGCATAATTCTACTCTGAAAATGTAATATTTCTGGATAGTATAATATGAATATATTACTTTTCATAAATGGTAGTGAAACTATAATTGAAAACATTTTCACTTGTTACTTAATGTTCTCATGTAAAGATCCACACAATATATTCTATCTTGAATTCTTATTGAAAAAGTCTGTTGGCAGTCACCCAGCAATGTTTCTCTATTTGATAACTTGGGTCCTTAGTGAAATTTCACATGGAACATAGTCTGGGCCCCAGATAACCATGATTCCTGGGGCTCCTCTCCGTCACACTATCTCGTTAAAGGTTAGGGTCAGCTTTACCCCCAAAGCTGATTTCTCCTTAGGATTTTGTCATACAGACACAGGACCAGACCAGAACACAACAGCATTTATATTGTGGGAGAAGCAGTAGAAAGGCCTGTGTATGTTACGCTGCATTTTGGTTAAATTTTGCTTTGTGCTTTATATTCTATTATTCTTTTTAAATTTTTACCATCGAATGAATTTTTTAATTGGAATCATATAAAAGAAAGATCTTTTTGGAAATATCAACAACATCAGAGTGCTGAGATTATAATATATTTTCTTTTGGCATTTGGACTAATTCTTTTTACCAATTCATGCCATGACTAATTTCCTTCAAAACCATTATAAAATAAATATCTTCTGTTTTATCCATCTGGTTAAAAACTTTGTTGTTCTCAAGTATATGGTTCATCTTTAGTAAGCCATTAAACACTGTTGTATCCTATTCCTCAAATTTTAGAATAATTAACTTATGAATAATTATTGATAATGGTCAGATTACTTTTTACTAAATTCTAAGGATATCAGACATTTGGATAGGAGGACTAATATGGATCATTCTTTTTCACATAAGATTTTTAACTCAAATATTATTCATAAACAGATAAAAATGAATTAATAAAAAAGAAAAATATCTAAGTTATTATATTACTTGCTACACTAAAAAAAAATGCAGGTGTTTGTTGTTCCCGTTTTCTTATATTATTGACATTATCTTACGTTTTCTATGTGTGGAAATCTTTTCTATGACTCAAGATGTCACCCACAAACCACCTCTTTCTTGAGGAATCTTTTGATAAATTTCTAACAATCAGTTTAGACCACATGCAACCCTCTAAAAAAAACTGTGACCTACAGCCACAAAGCCTTATTTTTCATATTTTATGTATACTGCTGGTGAGCTACAGCTCTGTTCTATGTCATCTAATACGAAGTAGCCTCTGCTTGAGGTCCTGCTTGACTTTTAGAAGGTGTGTAAGAAAAGCATGGTGTCCCAAACTCACTCTTAAACTTTAATTTGGAAGTTATTCATTCACTTCTGTCCTCCAATCATTGACCAAAGCAATTCATATGACCCACTCTCACACTCTGAAGTCAAGTGGATGGAGATGCATCATAATTCATGTGGCCAAGCATGATATCAACAGGATTAAAAAGTATAATCTGTTCCTAATTAGGAACAGAATACATGAGGCCTGTCTGGAAAAAGTCCAGCCATTGTTAATAGAACAAGAATAGTTTGTGTGACATAGATGCAAGCTGGCAGCCAAGGAGAGTGGACTGCAATGTACATACGTGATCAATACGTATGTGCATGCGTATGCAGATGATTTAGAAGGCCACAGCTATGAGCCAGTAATGATTGGTAGCTTCATCATGACAACGCATCTGATCATGCATCATGTCTCATGCAGTGTTTTGTGGTGAATTTTCAAATCACCCAGGTGACTCAGCACCCCTGCAGCCCAGGTTTGGTGCCCTGTGACTTCTGGTTTTTCCCAAAAATAAAATCACCTTTGAAAGGGAAGAAATTTCAGGCCATTGATAAGATTCGGGAAAATACAATGGGGCAGCTGATGGTGATTGGGAGAACTGTGTGAGGTCCCAAGGTGTCTACTTTGAAGGGAACTGAGGCTTTATTGGTCTATGGACAATGTTTCTTGTATTTTGTATCTTCTTCAATAAATGTCTCTATTTATCATATTTCATGTCTGGATACTTTCTAAACAGACCTCATATTTTTAACAATAATACAATCTCATGCACCGATCATTGTAAGAAAGTAGAAAATGGAAACAAATCAAAGTTTTTGACTTTTACCTCTGTGTCATTATCAACTCTACTATTGTCCTCTATATTATAAAAATCTTACTGGATATATGTCTGTTTTTCATTCCATTCACTTACATTATTTACCTCCCCTTCTAAGTTATACTTTTAAAAATTCTGCATTTCACAACATTGTAATCACAATCTCAAACTTTCTTGGAGTTTCTTTGATATTTTCAACTTCTACTTGGACCATTTCTTATTTGAACAAATGTCTGTTGGTTTTTTAACACTAACTTTATTCAGCTCTCTACAGTAGTTTTTAAAATGTGTGTTTATGTATTTTTCCCCCAAATAAAATTTTAATAATGTATTTCACAAGATTGGAGCTTAGCTATATGTTTCCCCATTATGCAGGAGCAACTGTTTTCAAGCTGCAACACCCATTACTGCCACTACCACTAGACTTCCCAAAGGCCTTTTCTGTTCCAAATAGAATGTGAACAAACTTATTATTTTTAAAAGAGTGGTATGGCTTTTGATTTTGTATTCACTTTTCCCAGTATGTGCTTTGTGTATACAGAAATCCATATTAGCCTCCTGCTAATGTTTACTGAATGTGTTAATAGATAATCTTGGGATTAAGAAAAGGACTATGGACCTCTGGTTAAAGATCCAGCATATTAATAAAATAATATCTATTGTGTGAATTGAGATACTTGCTTCCATCCTGTTTTGTGAAAGGAATAACGGTTGCATATCACAGGGCAAAAGGTAAGAAAAGCACCAAGGAAACTTATGTTACAGAAACCACAAAAAGAGAAAGTCACAAAAGAAAATAATGTCATCAGGGTAAAATACTATATAAAACCAAGGAGGAAAAAGCCAGTAAAGCATTTATTTGACCAAGGAATTAGAATTGAAAATACAGAGAAAAAGGCTTATTGTCTAAATATTTAATGGGATGATATGTGAACACTTCATTCAAGAAAATAAGTTTGAAGTTATTTCAAAAAAATGCAGATGGTTTCACATGACCATCGACTTACCACCTATCACACAGTTTGTTATTCTTATAATGGAGTATTAAGAAAAAGGCAAGAGTTCTAGTTCCTGATAAAATAAAAACACATGAAAAAGAGAGTTTAAAGACGTTATCTAGTATTTTACCATTTTCATGGGTATTTTCTATAAGAAAGATTTAAACTACTGTAATGACCTTAATGAAGTCAAACCAGCATAAACAAATGAACCATTTAACAACTGTACAGTGACCTCTTAATATTGGACTGAATTTTCTGGTACAGTACAATAAGAACCTGGTCTTATTATTAAGCACTTCAATATACATGCCTTCTTTCAGGAAATAAACTTGACATTTTGTACTTACAGTGGAAGAAGAAAATGGGGAACAGCTGGATGAGAGGGAAAGCATGTAAAAAATCAATGAAGAGGAAAGTTGCTTGACATCTGTCAGAAAAGACATTTCAAAGAAGTTCCAGGGTGAAGCAAGGTAGTAAAGGACATAAGCTCCGCTTAAGGACTTTAACTTTGAAAATAACCAATGACCTGCTTGAAGTAGTAAAATATCATAGTGGACTTTCTATCCTGCAGCCCTTCAGATTTTCACATCCCTTTGGGAAACTGAATTTGCCCCAATATTAGTTCTCATTGGTTGGGGCTGATGTCAATCGTATCTCAATTTCTATTGCTGGTCTAGTCAATCAGAACACGCCCTCCCCTAAACAGAGAGCTGGGATCTGAGATAGATGCATAATTAAGCCAGCCAAATAAGAACCATACTATTGAATATTTTGAAGCAACCAGAAAAGAGGAATTATTTATTCCCTAGTAATATCAGTTGATAGTCTGGAGATGTAGCAGTCATCTTTACCATTATATTACAGAAGATTTTGAGAATAGAGCCAACAGAGAGAAAAGAAAGCTGGAGATAAAGAAAGACATCACAACAACTCCATTACCCATGTGCTAAGATTGCCATTTTATAAAATAAATTGAAGCTCATATTTTTAATTTTCTCAGTCATTCAACTGTTAGCATTAACTGGCTGAGTAAGAACACGAATTTAGGATGGTGTGATTCTAGATCCCTTGCACTTTTTACATGAATCTGAACTTCATATGTAATCTTTTTGTTATTGTTGTTCCCTTTCTGTTCTAATATTCTGCGACTTGGGTGAGCTATTTTATATCTTTTGTGAGCTAAAAATATATGAGTAAAACAAAGGAAAAGAAAAGTAGGTTTTATTTTTTATCACTTCATTTAATTATATTCCTTCTTGATACTTTTCAATTAATCCATATGTGATCTTTCATTTGATTTACCAAGAAACTCTTGGAGTTAACTGGGTAAGTTATGGCCCATCTGGAAACAAAACAAAACAAAACATTTAGGGAAAAGCTAAAGTATAGATCCAAAATAACAGAAGAAGATAAATTATTAAGACATATATTCATATATTTTGATTACCAAAAAGGAAAAAAAAATTCTTCTGTACCATACAACCTTTATTTTCATTTTAAAAATAATATTAAACACCCAAAATCAACTAATTCTGTGATAACCTCAAAAGTCAAACAACCTATGACTTTTTAAGTAGTTTATAGTGCAGAACACACTTTGTAAAAGAAATATGAAATAGCTTATACATTAAGAATCAAGCCAATAAGTATAGTTAAATGTGTTGGGAATTTTGAGGGAAAAATATAATATGTTGGAATGATTTATATCATATCAACTCTTATCTAATAATAATTACCGTGACATGAAGTACAGTTTAAACAGAGCACCTGGGCTGTGGTGGTAAAAAGGAAAGATATCTGTGCTTTCAAACAATGAAAGGGGATTGATATTAAATATTTTCCTCATGCATTAGACTTTGAGTTCATGGATAAAAGATCGAGTAATTGACTCATTTCTTAAGAATTATTAGCATAAACATTTATGTACAGTTTTACTCAACAGATTTTAATTCTTTTGTTAAAGAGTTAACTTGGTCCAATTTTCACTAAAATAGGAAATATACATGCTAAAGAAACAAATAGTTTCTGACTAACATTTAAGTTCTCAGAGATCAGAGACCCTGCCTTTTTTCCCCCTCATTATTGTATTGGTTAGCCTTAGCCTTAGTTGCATAAACAAAATAGAAGCCTATTTATCTCTTCCATAAAAGAAGTCTAGAGGTGTTGAAGTAAGTAGCCAGTCCAGGGCTGGTATGCAGGCAAGATGAAGCATGGAATTCCCTGGGGCAAAAGGAACCTCTTCCCATCTGAAAGCTTTATACCTTCATCCTTGAAGAAGTTCCATATTTTCCCACTTAGGTATAGAAGGCCAGAACTTAAAGCAATGACTACATACCTAGTTGCAAAACAGGCTAGAAAATGTAGTCTTTTGTTCCAAGCTGTACTGAGCCAGCAATAAATAAACAAATAAAATTTTTTTAAAGCTTCTATTACTAAAGAGAAAAAGAAAAGCAAATAGTCTTTGGTCTTTGCTAAAATTCCCATCTCTAAATACCCTAGCACATATAACTCTTCATTTTATGTCTTCCCAAAATTCTTTCACCCGTTCGTATCTCTGCACTTGGGTCCCTCTGTCAGGATCCATTCCCTCCCTTGCCCCGTTTGCCCCATGTGGAAATACCCTTGTACAGCTCTGCACTTGGGAGGTGACAAATCTGCTTCCAACAAATTAGTCTGTGTTACAAACTCAGTTTTGAATAAAACACAAAGAGGGTTTGATAAAAACTCACTGATATTGAGCCATTGTGTTCTTTGACAGTAACTAGAAGGTAAACTAAATAGAAATTATTTTTATTGTTTACACTGTATTGTCTTTCTTGAATAAAGCAGCTGGTTCTTTGTTAAAAAATAAAGGTTATAAAAGATCTTTAAAACCATTCTTTAATAATACATTTACACAATCTCTCCTGTTTTTGATCTTGATTTTTCATTTCTGAGAAGGTCTAAAAGATGCATTAGCTCTGTGCATGAGTGCTTTTCTCTCTCCCTTTTATGCTTAATGGTTTTTCTTAATGAAGAATGCTGAAAGGATTGCTATTAAAGTACAGTGTGGCTTAAATAAAAAATCTCTTCATTTACTTTTTTAAATCACTTGTTTTATTAATTTTATTTATACAAAAATATAAATTAAGAGTAACTATGAGTTCTATGCTGGGGTAAGTCCTGGCAACACACACATTCCCCCGTCCCCCACACTCCAACTCTATACAGAGCTTGCATTATACATGGGAAAGGGGACATAAAATAAGTAAATCCACTAATATATTCTTACAAGTTGTGATAGATCTATAAAGCAAAAGTTCCACAAAAGAAAACAATATGTGGAAAACAGGGTTTCAGAGACAGTCTTTTATCGAGGAAATGACTTTTGAGCCAGGGACTGCAGGATAGACAGAAAGAGTTACCTAAGTGAGAAATAAAGGGAGAGTATTCCATGCAAGGGAGCATGCATATACAAACACATCCATGGAATGGAAATGACATAGTAAAGTGTGTCCATTTATTTCACTGACATTTATAGCGCACTTGCCCTAGGCACAAAGCATGACAAAATTGCAAGATACTGATCATGGTTGGCCTTGAATTGTTTACAGTTGAGGGGGAAGAAAAAGCCCTTATAAATGAGTACAATATAGCAGCATACACACCTACTAGAAGTATTTCAAAGTTTTAATAGGCAGAAAGAAAAAAACATCATTGTCTATTCTCCTAGAAGTGTGAAAAGAAGAGGCTCAATAGAGGAGCTTAACTCTTGAGCATTGAAGCCTTAAATTTTCTAGCTCATGAGCATCCTGTTTCTATGTCTTGTTATCTTCTGTAGAATTGATTTGTCTTTATTTTTTAAAAAAACTATAATTTGCACAGCTTTGTGTTAATAACTGAGAAAAATCCAAGAAGCCTTAAAATGTCATTTTTGAAATAGAAATGCTGATATTTCATTAAGAAGTTTATTCCATCTATCTACCTATTTATCTCTCTCTATCTACTCTTCCACAGAGTCCTTTAGTCAAACTAAACCTCAGGCAGAAGCCAAACATATACACGGAAGTCCACTAATTCAGACTGAAGTATGAGGGAGAGGAAACTGACAATGTGGTTCCAACCCCAGCTCTCACTTCATGAGAAATGAGCTGTGTGGTCCTTTCTTAGTAATAGATTTTGTGGCTATAGGAAATTTATCCTAGTTATTTTTGTGTTTGTTTTTAATATTCATCTTATATTAATGTAGTTTTAGTAATGAATTTAAGAATACATCTTTTGCCAGTTTTAGAAGCGTCCACATGCAAGTAAATTTTAAAATATTTAAACTTGTTCTGACTTAACTAAGCAGAACAATTCTAGAGTAAGGATAACAGTTGTTTCAAACATCAGAAATGAAAGCAAAAACAAAACAAAACAAAATATTAGAATCCCATGAACATAAAACTATTGATGAGAAATGTATAAAGAAGAGGTGATTCTAAAGAATTTTCTGAAAAGTTCTTATTAAATAATCAGATTTAAAGAGGAAATGAAGCAGCATTTTGGCTCCTTCTAGAATCTCTGTCTGGTTTGGTCTCCATGCCTCTTTACTGCAGCCCCCACCATGTCCACAGGGATGACCAGAAGATCTACAGGGTGCCCACCTCTGGCCCCCGAGCCTTCAGCAGCTCGAATTCAAGTGGGCCCAGCATCAGCTCCTCGGCCTTCTCCCGGGTGGAAGCAACCCCGGGCTTGGCCCGGGTGTCAGCAGGAATCTGATCGGGGTTTCGGAGGAGCTGGGGGCATGGGGACCATCAGAGCCGTCCAAGTGAACCAGAGCCTGCTGAGCCCCGTGAAGCGGGGGGTGGACCCGAGCACCCAGGCCGTGCGCACCCAGGAGAAGGAGCAGATCAAGAGTCTCAACACATTTGCTCCCTTCATCGATAAGGTGCGGAGCCTGGAGCAGAAGAATAAGATTCTGGAGACCAAGTGGACTTTCCTGCAGCAGCAGAAGAGGACTCGCAGTAACACGGACAATATGTTTGAGAACTACATCAACAACCTTTGACGGCAGCTGGGAACACTGACCCAGGAGAAACTGAGGCTGGAGGCAGAGTTTGGAAACATGCAAGGGCTGGTGGAGGACTTGAAGAATAAGTAGGAGGGCGAGATCAACAAGCGCACAGAGATGGAGAATGAATTTGTCCTCATCAAGAGGGATGTGGATGAAGCTTTCATGAACAAGGCTGAGCTGGAGTCCCTCCTGGAAGCGCTGACCAATGAGATCAATTTCTACAGGCAGCTGTTTGAGGAGGAGATTCGTGAGCGGCAGGCCCAGATCTCTGACATATCCGTGGTGCTGTCCATGGACAACAGCCGCTCCCTGGACCTGGGCAGCATCATTGCCGAGGCCGAGGCCAAGGCCCAGTACGAGGAGATCGCCAACCGCAACCAGGCCAAGGCTGAGACTGGAGTATGAGGAGCTGCAGACATTGGTTGGGAAGCACGGAGATGACTTGCGCCACTCGAAGATGGTGATTTCTGAGATAAATGGGAACATCAGCCAAATCCAGGCTGAGATCGATGTCCTCGAAGTCCAGGGGGCTTCCCAGAGGCCGCCATCACTGAGGTCGAGCAATGTTGTGAGCTGACCATCAAGGATGCTCAGGTCAAGGTGGTCGAGCTGGAAGCCGCTCTGAGAACTGCCAGGCAGGGAGTGGTCCACCAGTGGCGTGAGTACCAGGAACTCAGGGACAAACTGGCCCTGCACGTGGAGGCCTCCACCGCAAGCTGCTGGAGGGAGAGGAGAACTGACTGGAGTCTGGGATGCCGAACATGAGTATCCGTACCGAGGTCACCAGCGGCTGCTCAGGTGGGCTGAGCCCAGCTTACGGGAACCTCAACTACCGCCTGGGCTTCCAGGCCAGCGTGGGCTTTGGCGGGGGCCCTGGCTCCTTCAGCCGCACCAGCACCGGCTCCTCCAAGACAGTGGTTGTGAAGAAGATTGAGACCCGCAATGGGAAGCTGGTGTCTGAGTCATCTGATGTCCTGCCCAAGTGAACGACTAAGGCTGGTGGGAAAGGAGCTGTGCATGGGAGTTTAGGGTGCAGGAGACCCACCTGAAGCTCAGCCCCGGTCCTCAGCTCACCCATGGGATGGGGTGGTTTACTGCCTGGGGACCGCCTCTAACCCATGCCCCAGACTAAAAGCCAAATCAAGTTTTTTTGGGGTTTTTTTCCCCAAAATAAAGTCTCAGTTGGCTCTGCCAAAAAATTAAAATTAAAATTAAAAATAAAGAGATAATGATAAAAATATAAATAAAAAGTCCTTCCTGAATGTCTTTGTCAGCTCAATAAACCTAGGCTAAAGTGACGTTGTATTTCTCTACATTCCAGTTATAATAACCAGTAATATAATTATTAACTAAATAGTAAAATAAATTTAAATCAAATGATAATATTGTTGAAGAGTGGAGACTTTTTAAAAAATTATAGTTACCTCCATTTGAATTTCACTTATAAATCTTTTCAGGTTCAAATTCACTTTTTTGTAAGGAGAGATATAGACAGAGGTTCAAACAGAAATTTGATTCTGACGTTTCAAAAAAGCAAAGAAGAAAATCAAATAGGGAAATTATAGCTGTGGCTGGATAATACAGAATTTATCAGCCATATAATTAAATTTAATCATAAAAAGAACCACTAGTACATTTAATAAAGTAAATCAAGTAACTTGGCATTACATTTAGGTAGATAAAAACATCATTGATGCTTTTCTTTATTTTAATATTCTGTATTGACTTTGATGAGAAAAAATGACTAAGAAAAACTTTTGGATAATCTTTTAAAGGTCTAACTGATGTCTTGTATTAAAAAAAAATTGACAATGTATGATTCATTCGTGCCTATGGAAGGTTCATGTAGTTCATCATATAAACTGAGCATCCCTTTATACAGAAGGATACACAGGAGGAAAGGCTCGGCAGTAGTTGTGAGTAACCACATTTCAAGAGGCCAAATCATATCAAAACTAAAATCCTTTTTCTTTAAAACCTTTAAAAAACACCCCCTCAGCTCCTTACAAGTTTAAAAACCAAATTACCAAACAAAGTACTAAAATATTATCAATGGATCATTAGCAAAAGGATTTGTTTTTCAATGTTTCAAAGAAAAAAACATTGTAAAGGTCCAAAATGTTATTTTTCATATTTTACCATCCTTGACTTATTGAAGGAGAATGAGTCAGTCCAAAAGTGACAACCTGGATTGTGTAAATAATCAAATTTATCAATTAGAATTCTGTTAGTTGCAAATGACCGAAAATCAAATTCAAAATGGAAAGGTAATTATATTCACTAATAAACTGTCTGGCTTTGGGCAAGAAAACAGGATCTCACTGAGGACATCAAAGCTCAGTTGCTCTATCTCCATCTCTATTTTTTGCTTTTTTAAATTCTTATTTTATTAATTTTAAAGAGATAGAGGAAAGAAGAGAGAGATAGAGGAAAGGAGAGAGAGACCGAGGGAGAAACATCAATTTGTTATTCTACTTTTATGCATTCACTGGTTGCTTCTTGTATGTGCCTTGACTGGGGATTGAACCCTCAATGTTGGCATATCGGGACAACTCTCTAAATAACTGAACTACCCACCAGAGCATTTTCCACTTTCTCTGAGCAGGGTCTACTATTAGCTATCATATTATAATCACACAGAAACTTTGTTTTCTTTAATCTGTACTTTCATTTTGATTTTTTTTTTCCTTTGACCTAAACTGGCCTCACCTAGTGCTGAGTCACCCACCTCCTTCTCCCTTATATAAACATTAAGCCTTCAGGACAGCATCCTGAGGTTCTGGGTCAGCATCTCGTAGCCTTGGAACAAGATCTTGGGTATATTGACTATTAAGACAGAGTTTTTAATCAAACTAAACAGGTATCTTGTTCTCAGTTGTGTTTTAGCTCTGGACTCAAGAAAGCAAAACAATTCAACAGAACAAATTCTAGCAAAATTGGACAGAACAACTCTATGGCTGGCATCAAGGCCAGATGCAGTGATCAATTAAGCCCTGCCCTATCACCAAGCAATCGGTAGAGACTACAACCCAAACTCTATTAGTCACCATGATTGATGATTTTTTTCCCTATGTAATCCATCCCCTGGTATCCATCAGGGAGCCAGATTTTTATGTGTTAGCTACCTGTGATTCCAGGCATGGCTTCACATCCCTAATAAATCCTTACTTTCTTGGCAAACAGACCCCTTCAGTCTGGTAACAGTACCCTGGTGACATAGAGTTCCTGCTCCTACCACTTCTCAGGTTTAATCCAGTAGGAATACCTGCATGGACATCCCCCATTAAGCACATGTCTAACACAGATTCTACCAGTGTGATCAAGAATATAGGATATGTTGATTGGCTGGGTTTATAGTACATGGTCGCTCTCTGCCGCAGCTGCTGTCAAAGCCTCACTTGGAATGTATGATGTGGGATTGGGTGGAGAGAAAGGCACAAAGGAATACAGAGACTTACTAGGATAAAAAATGGGTAAAACAGAAACAAAAACATAACTATTCATTATAACATTTTAATCAATTTCCTGGGAATATTTGTGCTTTGGGCTGAATGTTTATGTTCCCACTAAAATTCATATATTGAAACCTTATTTGCTGACCCTGGCTGGTGTAGCTCAGTGGACTGAGTGCTGGTCTGCAAACCAAAGGGCATTCCCAGTTAGGGTACATGCCTGGGTTGCAGTCCAGGTCCCTATGGGAGCGTGGGAGAGGCAACCACACATTGATGTTTCTCTCCCTCTATTTCTCCTCCTTTCCCCTCTCTCTAATAATAAGTAAATAAAATTTAAAAAATAACAAAAAGAAACCCTATTTACCAGTATGATGGCATTTGGAGTTGAGGCCTTTGAGAGGTAATTAGCATTAGATAGCTTATGGAGTTGGTGCCCTTATAATGGGATTAATGACTTTATAAAAAGAGGATGAGACAGATCTTACTCTTTTCACTGTGAGAGAAAACCAGTGAGGAGAAGCTCACCAGGTTGACTGTGGCACCTTGATCTCCTGCCTCCCAGCCTCCAGGGCTGTGAAAAATAAATCTTTGTTGTTTAAGCCAACAGCCTACAGTATTTTTGTTATAGCAGCCAGAAGTGACTAAGATAATTTTCTACCTTAATGTTATAATATGTAACTTTAATTAATAGAATGTTCACAATATATCATGCTTGGTGACTGCTTAATCATTTATTATTATTACCTTATTTTTCCAAGTTTTAAAAATAATAAAACACTAAACAGGAATCACAATACACATGTTTAAAACATTGATTCCTAATGACCATATAACAACACAATAATGAAATACATCTATGAACTTAAGTATCTCAAATGTTCATGAAATTTGAAGACTATCTTTAAATAAGCAAAAAAGAAATCTTGTTGCTTGTTACTAATAGCTCACGGGTTAACCTGTTTTCCTCTTAAACTTAAATCTATATTTATACTGTGCTGCTGTCCTTTTTGAATATGCCAACTTTAAATTATCACAGTTTAAATTCTTAAACTGTTGGAAATATTTCAGGGAAGAAAGGTAAAAGCAAGAAACATGAGATGGAGATAAAGGCAGAGAGAGAGTGACACAGAGAGAAGAAAGGAAGGATGAAAGAAAAAAGGAGTAGCAGGGAAGAAGGAAGAAAAAGAAAGGTTACATTTTATTAGCATAATCTGCTAAAGCAGCACTTATTTACAATGAGGACACGTTAATCAGGTGTTATTAACCAAATTTATTTTTGCTCTTTTATTTGCTTTCAAACTGTTAACTAAGGAGATTTCTTTGTGTGAGGGGGGAAAAAAAATGCCTAACAAGCAAGCAGACAAACAAGCCTCTTATGCAGGTTTTTGGTCCTTTCACCCTTACGTGAAGAAATACAGCAGAGTTTATTATCCGACAACTGAAGCACACCATTTCCCAGACAATCCTGAGTGTCAACTACAGGGGATGACCACGGGATGGTGTTATCTGGTCGTGTTTTATGTTTTGTATCTGTCATGCACTGTTTAAATATTTCCTTTTTGTCCTGAGTATGAGAAAAGCTTGTTAAAATAAGAAGTTGTTTCCATATATTTTAACTTAAGATTGAAAAGATTCAGCTCATCATATAGCATACAAATGTACCTTGGAAAATTTAAATAAAGAAGAGAAGTAAAAATTTGCATTAGATATATACAGATCTGATTAAGCAAAACTGGCTCAGAGTACTTGGCTTGCCTTCAATTTTCTTTACTTCAGGATACATTCATTCCATTGTCACATCAAAATATATGCCTCATTTTTTAATCAATAGTGATATTTTATGTGTTATGTTCAAAGACACAAAGACAGAGATACAAATATTTTTATAATTATTTATCGATCAAATTCTAAGTTGCTTGTTTCAAATTTAAGTAAAATGTTCCACAGAATTTAGCCTCATATTGAATTACTTGCACTGAAATTATTTCCAAAGGTGGCTAAAACAGGTCAATAAGAAATTTAAATAAAGTAACTTATTGGAACTTTTTGCTAAATATTTAAATTATTACACATTTTATTCAGAAGTTATATAACAACTCAGATGATTACTTTCCAATTCCTATGTTAAAAAATCTTTGTTTTATATCCCTATGTCAAATAGGAATTTTTTTTCCTCTGTAACAGTTAAGTTACGATAAACTTTGGAAACCACTAAAATGTTTAAGGGTCTAGAAAGCCTCCGTATTGTTGTCCTTCTCCCTTTTGGAGAGGATCAGGGTATACCTGGGAACTCTAGGTGTCCCTGGCGTCAGGACAGTGAGATTAAGGAGCATTTTGATGCCTGATGAGGAAGGGCTGCTGCCCACCGAGCCACAGGTCCCAAAGCCCACAATCATCTGCTCGGCCATCACCTCCCTGATGTGAACTCCCCCCATTTTTATGAACATAAATGAGGTTAATCAAGTGGTATTGTAATGCTGGGTAGTCATAGTTAACCTATACACAGGTCAAGCAGAACTAGGTGGGTTCTCCTGCTAGTCACTTTCCACCTTACCAGCACAAAGAAGTCTTAACAGTCAACTAATCATCACACCTGGGGGCCTGGAACAGCAGTTTATTTCAAGGGAAGGAAGCTGATCAAATCATGTCTTATTTTAACTTCAAGCCAACCTATTGAGCCAGGGCAAATTCTCTATTATATTTATGTAGGTCCCGTCCCTTTACCTCATTTCAATGCTATGTTTCTTATTTTCTTCATCCTCTGGAAGTCAGTTTTTTAAGTCTAAAAGTAGAAATTATCTCTTACAGATGAAAAAGTAGACATGATTACTACCTTATAAAATTTACGGTGTATTCCACAAAGTGGGCGGGGGAAGATACACATATCTCTAATGCCTTTAATACTTGAAAATATTCTCAAACCAGGATCAGTTGATGAAATTACAAACCACTCTAGCTCACGCTTTAACTGATTAACTGCTTTCTACCCTCACCTCTTTTCACTCATAGGACTCCAGGGTAAAAACCTCCTTACCCTTGGATTCCTATTGTTTACCTGTGTGTTTATGGTTAATAATGTGTTCCTTACACAACTGGGCCCATTCTCATGAATACAATGAAATGAATATTCTCTAGAAACTCATTTTTAAAGGTTTTTCTTATTAGTTACTATTTTAAGCAGAAGAATAAAAGGAAATTTCCAACCCTGATAAGTGAACTGCCACTCAATGTCCTAAGGCTCAAAGCCGATGTTAGGGCTTTTTCTCATTTCCTTTCCAGGGTGAATGCCGATTTCACATTAACCAGAAACGTATCTCTCTATTCATTTTTCCCTTTCTTTAGCCAGAAAGATTAACCCTCTCCAAGGTGTGCTAATCAACTTTACGATTTTCTTTTTCCAAATTTCTTATTGCATTGAGAGGTACTTTATTTCTGTTGTAAGTTAAATAGACCGATCCAGTTCTTCCTGCAAGGCCTTTACACTGGCCAGCCGACTGTATGAGCAGCCATGAAGCAGCTGCATGTCGGCTGCGTCAGCGTTTGACGCCCTTACGATAGTCTGGCTATACTTGCAGTTTTTAGAACCTTTTCCCTCTACTTCTAGACAACAACCAGGCTCTTCCAAGCTTGCATAAAGCATGCATTGTTTGGCACTAAACTTTTGGTAGAGCTGTATCAAAGCGTGCAGTTTATTTGTATTTCTTTATTTTTCATGTTCCCCATAGAAAACTATTACTAAAATTATTGTCTGTCTTATAATTCATGGAGACTTAGAATTAAAGAAGCAGGATCTTTTCTTGGATGATTTATCTGGGTTGGACTTAATGCAAACCAGAGTAAACTTGTGGACTTTAGGGGAAAGCTAGATGATTAGATTAAGAAAACAAATGACCTAGCTTTGTGAAACTTCACAGCTTAGCAAATTAATTCACAGCTTAAAAATGAGTAAGCACGATTTTCTCTAGTGTTTCCTATTCTCATATATGTCACTAAAATGCCATAGCGCAGCTGAGCACTGTGGGCAGACTTGAGGGGCTCTGTTTGAAAGCACAATTTTCTCTCAATGCTTAAGGAACACTTTGCAGTTGCTGTGATTAATTGGAACAATACAGTTAAATGTTGCCAAGCTGCCACTAGATTATTAAAGCAGGCAATTCGCTTCCATAGCCTCTTTATTCTGCTATGCTCTGTTCCCCAAACAGAAGGCGCAAGGTTGCAGGTACCAAACACTTTCCACAATGTATAATTCCACTTAGAAATGTATCAAAATAACTATGTAATCTTTACTTTGACCACCTTTGTGATCATGAGGGCATTACATTTAGAGTAAGGCAATTTAGGTTTGTGTTAGCCGGCGCTGGTGATCAGCTCTCACCTCTGACCTTCAGGTTAATGAGGGGTTCCTCTGGGTAATTGTCCTCTCTTAAGATATCCTGAGCTATGTAATCTTTATCGCTGTAAAATGACATTTAAAGTTTGTTTTACATGAGCAAATAGGAGAATGTTATTTCTGCAGTGAGCAATAATTATCTGCCTCCTAGCTGAAAATACATGCTGTGGATAAATTGTGTTCATCTGGTAGCCTTTGTTTGTAAGACAAGTTAATTAAAAGAGGAATGTTGAAAAATATGTTTGCCCACTGAGTGCTGATGGAGTAATAATATTACTTTACAAGAAAACATTACATGCTAAACAACTTTCATTTTCTTCTGAAGTTATGAAAGAAAATGAGGTAAATGAAATGTTCCCGCAAGCAAAATTTTGATCATAATAATGAACAGATGAGGCAAAATATCTATTTATACTAATTAAGTAATAAAAGTCTAAAATTCTCTGTACCCAGGTGGCGTTTGTGCTGTTTAGCCTAGACAAGAAATATTGACCCTAACAACATGACCTTATTAAAATATCCAAGTAATTCTCTATATGTACTTAATATTGGTTGACTAGGCTGTTAGTGGGAACAGTCACTAATAGTATTTTTCCCTAAAGTATATTAACTATTTAACCTAAGAATACAATATAGCTATTCTCCATATGCCTTGAAAAAAAGCATGCTCCTAGTTATATATTAAAAATTAATTTATTATTTTTGTGAAAAAAGACCCAATAACTCAAAATGGACTTTCTTTGGCATTTGCTGGGAATAACTCTCTTATTTTTATTGGGGAAATTTTCCCTTTTAAAAAGCATCCTAACATTAAACTTGTATACCCAATCATTGAAATCAAGTTTCAGTGTTCACACTTATGGAAAATAAACTTAAATTTTTCCTTTGAAAATTTTCAGAAGCCCTTTTCATTTGTTTATTTTAACAATAGTTGACCTAGCAGCAGGTGTTGTCAATGCAATTCAATAGCCATATCCCTACCTCGAGAAAGATGTAAATATTTTCTAAGGTCACATCTCTCCATAGCAAATCAATGTTTTCACTGGGGAGCCCACCATCAGCAAATCGGAGCTTTTCTCTGTTGTATTTCAACTGGTACAGTAATGTGTATGGTATTGCCCCCAAACCTCTGACTTTCCTGGGAGAGGCAAAGGGGGCATATGGTAAGTGTTGATTAATGACTCCGATTTTGTCTGAGTATAAAACCTATTTATATAATTGATGTTTTAAAGGAAACTTATGGTTTGGAATTGCATATTTTGATCCTTAGCATTAGGATGTAGAGGTAAAAGGAACATGGTTCATTTATAAAGCTTTTCCCAACCTTATCATGTTTATGATCACTGACTGAATTATTTTAATGAGATTTGTGAAGTGTTTATTTCCCACCCAAGCTATTCAAGAATCTGATGAAAGATATGCAAAGCTTCTCCAAAAAATTGTATATCACATGATTTTGTGTACAATTTCAGGAGATTAATGGATAACTGAAGCTCATTGGCTCATTCATGAATCCAATGGTAAGAACATTTGAAAACTACTCTTCCCAAATTATAACACCCTTTCCATTTTGAAATTCTTACCATCCCTATTAAACTCTCTTTCTGTATTTAAAATTATCTCTTAAAAACACAAGTGATCATCAGGAATTTATACTATTATCACCCACCGAGGCAAAATGTTGGATTCATATCAGGGAGTTTTTCTATTTTGAGAATAAATCTTTCCCAAGGTCAGCTCTAAGTTGACATAGGAAATATGTAGGTATGAAATATCACTTTCCTGATCCTTCTCACTCATTTCTTCTCGATCGCTTTCTCAGAAATCTACTTTTGTTGACAACTCTTATTCATTCTATTTTTCTATCAGCTGCTCTCAGGAAGGAAACTCAGGGCTGACAGAGCTTTATTCCTGAATAAACCTTCCTCCCTGTTTTTAGGTGAAGAAACTTTGAAGTGAATTTCATGTGGTCTGCTCCGAGACCATGGAGCAAGACAAGGAAAGTCATGACAAGCATTCAGCATTGTTAAACTCACTGATGGGGCTTACAATTTTTCATTTTCACTTTTAACCTATGCACTTGATTTATCCAGTGGAATGGTACTTTAATAGCAAAATACTGTTCATTTAACCAGGATAATATAGGTCATATGTGGAAATGATGGCAACTGACATTTATGTTATCCCAATTACTTTCTGGGTTCTATTGTTAGATTCACACGCTCAATCATATTTTATGTAAATATGTGTGCATCTACTTCCATTACTCAAAGATGGTCTTGTTTCTGTCCTGAATTCAAAAATGTATGTTAAAATATTATATGTAACGTTTTTGCAATTTGTATGACATTTACTTGGGAATAACAAACCATAGATACTACTCTATTAATAAATAAACAAATGCACTCATAAATAAATATATGAATAAATGAATATATATTTTTATACATTCATACATATCAACATTCACACATTCATACATACATAAAAAAAGGTGTGGAATTTAAAGTGAGAGAACAAGGGTGACTGTACTTAAATATCAAGAAGCTGTTGGAAGAAAAATTAGAATGTATTCAGAAAATAAGATAGATGAAATGGAGTGAAATGTTCCATTGCAATATGAAATGTATATGTGCACCTTTTCATCAGTATACAAAAATATACACTATTTTAATAAGTGGTGGAAAAAAATGTTTCAATATTAAAATGATAGAATAAAAGAACATTTAGACAAATGATTCACTGTTTTATAATGAGTTATTCCAATATAAAACACTATACCAAAATTTAGTAGTTTAAAACAACCACTTTATTTGGTATATGATTTTGTGGTTAAGAAATTGGGGACACACTCAACCGGGTAGTTTGTTTCTGATACAAGTAATGGCAGCTGGGCTGGAGCATCTACTTCAAAAATGACTTCCCATTTTGGGGTTTTTATATGTTAGTGTATTTATTGATCCCATTGACAACATCAGGTTCCCCAATTAGAGAACAGACTTATTATTTACTCACACAGTGATCCTAGCACTAGCTTACCATATGCCAGTCCCTGACCAGGTACACAATGAGGGCGAGGTATAATTTGTGTGCACATGGGATTGTACCAAAAGGAGAAGAACCCCAAAATTAATTATTAGAGCTTACGAAAGCAGCCAGCACAACCTACTCCTCCTCTCCTCTGCAGAGACAGAGACTGAATCAGAGAGAGCAAAATAAAATGTTCTCTGGGAAGAGCAGGACAGGACATCTAGGTCCATTATCATATGCAATGTAAATAAATGACCTTGGGAAAATAAATCCCTAAATCTCTCTGAAGGTCTCTTCCCTTAGGGTTGTAGGCCTCCTCCCATACCCCATAAATCTTTGCTCATAAAGCCCTTACTGAGCAGAACTAAGAACATACTAACATTATGTCTTAATATGTGTATCTGGAAACTTAGTTCTTCTTGGCCTGTTGTTCTCTTTCATTCTCTCTTTCTCCATAGCATCTTATATTTCAGGGCTTTCTCATGGTCTCTTAAGATATGGGATTCTCAAGGAAAACATAATCCTTACAGGGTAGCTGGATTCTCAAATGCAGGAAGCAGAAACTGGCCCAGCATCACATCTGCTTCTCCTATGGATCAAAGCGGTCACAAGGCTCTCCCAGGCTCCAGAGATTGGATAAAGTCTCCAGGTCCCGATGGGATAAGAGGAAGGTTAGAAGGTCACATTGTAAAAGACATGAAATATATTACTGTGGCTGTCTTTGAAAAATACAATCTACCGTATATCATAAAGGCATCTTGAAAGAATAAAATCACTACAACAAGGAAATACTGTAGTTGGATAGGAAAAAAACACACCATATAAAGAAATAAACATTAAATAAACAAATAAATAAATGTCTAGTTCTGGTCAGGGCATACTTTACTGAAGATCTTGATCTATTTCCAAGGCTTCAGATATTGAACCAAAGCCCCAGGGCATGGGATATTTGAGGAGTCATTGTAGCAGCTGATCTGGTTTAGGTGGGCGAGAGGCTGAGCACACTGTGAGTGCAGCTTCCTCCCCAACTCAGAATGTTGACAAGTAGGCTCCTTAAATCTAGGATTTTGATTTTATTTTGTAGATAAGCTTGGGTCTTGGAGGCTGACACAGACTGCTTGTAGGACTATCTTTTTCAAAATGTGTGCTTCACAGAAATTCTCCATTAACCAGGCTAATGAATATGCTCTGGAGCTTTACATCCATTCTAGGATGCTGAAAAAAACCCTGAGATTTGTTTTCTCTTACTTAATGTATACCTTCTAACTCTGGAAGTGAAGTACTATTGTCTTTCCAGATTTTTAAATATATTTGCTGAAATCTGCAAATGCTATTTTATTTTTTTTTCCTTTTCGAGTTTTAAACTGATAATAGCCAATTGTTATTAAGTTACAAATAGAACACAGAGGAAAGACAATGCAGATGAGAAGAGGGCCATTGTACTTCTGTAAACTGAAAGAACTGTCTAGGCATGGGCGAGTGGATTATCATTGGGATTTCCCTGAGAAGGCACTCATGGAGCTCTCAATGCCTGATATGTTCATGGTTTACTTCTCAGGAAAGGAGACACCCAGAGCTCTTGCTTTATGAAGTTGTTTTATCTCATGCATAAATTATATATTAAATAAAGGCAATGCTGTGTCCCAGGCATTGGCTAACATTTATTGAAGAGGTAGGTCATGCAAGCTCTTCGTAAGTACTATTGCATTCCATTCTTACTCCAGCTCTACAAAGTACTCTTACCTTATTTTAAAGACTCGAAAGCTGAAGCACACAGAGATGTTATAACATCCATGTACACACAGCAAATGAATAGGGAGGCTGAGATCAAAACCCAGACAAACACAAACACAGAGGCTGCACCCTTAACCACTGTGCTGTATAAGGAAGGAAAAGACACTGCAAATATGGACTAGGCATAAAGAGGCAATACAGCATACAGGTTGAGGCATAGACTCACGAGCCAATTCCTGAATTTATATTCTGCTTTCGTCTGAGTGACCTTGAGCAAGTTATTTAATCAGTCCATGCCTCAGTTTCTTCATAAGTATGAAAGAATAATAACAGTACCTACCTTATACTGTAGAGGGAGGGAGTCAAGGCTGATACCAAGGACAAAATGAAATGTTATCTGCCCTGCTGCAGGTGTTGAGACGCTATCTGCCCTGACTAATGCTGTAAATGTTTCTCTCCCATTTCTGTAAGCCCCTTTCTTGCCAAATCTATACTACGCCTCCCAATACCCTCCTCCACTTAGCCCAGCATAAAAAGGAATGCGGGGCTATTGTTCTGGGCTCAGAATTTGGAGTTTGTCTCCTCTGGGCCCGTGCACGTAAATAAAGATCGTGCTCCTAACCCCTTGGTGTCTGGTCATTTCATTTTTCTGTAACAATACAACTGACATTAGAATAAATGAACTTTTTTGTCTTATACAACTAATTATAATAAGCACTATAAAAGTATTAGCTATCATTGTTATTATTTATTTGGGAAGTAGATGCAATCATACTGTCTCTCTTGAGAAATGTGAATAGCAGTTGTCCACTGTAGTGGGGGATCATTTAAGTTTAGGTTTTATTCTGAACAATGCTGAGATATCCCTTTGGTCCCCCACAGAGCTATGATACACCCCACTCTGGGAACCGCTGGAATTTATACTGACTGCCCATACACTCGGATAGTTTCTTGCTTTCTTGTCTCCAGATGTGACTCTTACAATAAATTCTCTCTGTGAATTTTAGTTCTGGGTGTCTTTTCTGTGCAACCTACCGGAGGCTGTTTTAATCACATAATAATGCTACCATAAATATTCTAATTTAATATGAACATAAGTATACGTTTGTATGTTTGTGCATATACACACATACACACACATTTCACTTCTGTAAACACTCTGGCATTTTTTTCATACTGTTCCCTTTTTTACTTTTTCCCTTATTCCACTCTTTCTAGTACTTTCCTAGACTTCCTTGTATGTTTCTTAACTTTTCATAATAAATTAGCTTTTGACTCTCACTTCATGAAAGGTGAGTTTTAAAATCTGAAATTGAAATTAAAGTGGATTTATGCCCAATGATAAAGCTAATTAAGACCCAAAATATGAGCACATAAACCATTATATTTTCATCCATTCGTTACATGTTTTCAGTTTATTTTATCTGTCATTAAATACAAGTATGATGTCAGCATCAGAAAGCATCTAATTTTGTTTCATAAAATTTAATGTATAGACTGTGATTTATTTTTCACTGACATTACAGTAATAGTGTGAATTGTTGATAAGCTAAATTACAATTGTAGACAAGGGCAAGGCTTGCCCTTAGGCTGATTTATCAGAGTTCATGTATTTGCTAACAGGCTGGGGAGTGAAGCCTTTGAAAATATAATGAATTTGCAATGTCTACCCCTTAGAACAGAGCAGGTGATTAGTTAACCTATTCCCTGTATATTTATATTCTTTTAATATTGAGTTACAGCAGTATATGAATAAGGTGTCATTACATCAATAGAACAATTTCCAAATGTTCAAATGTTCAACAATTTTGAGAATAAATATAATCATATACCACAATTTATTTTCATGTTAGTTCACTGAAATACCTTGCATTCTATTTATAAATTAATTTCAAATTACCCAAAAACACACACAATGTTTGAGCTAAAAGGAAGCCTTGGAAATTATGTTGTCCAACTTCATTTTATAGATAGGAAATTGAAATAGTAAGAGATGGGAAATACTTGCTCATTGTAACAGAGCTAGTTTGAAACAGGGCTTGTACTAGGCCTCCCTGATGCTTTTTATTTGATAAAAACTTTTCATTAGATACCACATCATATTGTCCTGAAATTATGATTCTTGTTTGCATCTATGAATAATAATTATTAACACCTAAAGGCATTTTCTAGGAGAAGACATTTTTATAAGTGTTTAATAAATTAAAGAATGTTTTTGTCCATTGTTATTGGGGATCAAAAAGAAAGATAATACACTAGGGTGATAAAAATACCCGTAGCTGTTGAGAGAATATATGGTAGCACTCACATGGGGAAATTTTAAGGGGCCAACCCTTATTATTTATTGTGTGTCTTAGAATGCTTATATAAGGAATGAAAATAGATCATAAGGATGTATCTAAAAAATACATGATTTATTCATACCAAAATATATTTAGATAGTTGTTATAAGGTTAGGTTAAAATATTGGCTTAACCACTCAACATTCTACATTCAGTCATGCCAGGGAAACCCTGAATTATTTTTCATCAAATTTTTATACATATCAGAAGTATTCCCCAAAATTTACTTCTATCTCAATGCTTTTTAAAAATGTACATGTTCACGTGTTAGCAGTGATGTTGGCTCTCAGTTTCTGGGCTCAGTAAAGAAAGTTTTAAGAACCAAGAACTCTAACACAAGTGAAAGTTTATTTAGCATACAAAGTGAAAGTAAACTCAGAGAAGATTCAAGAGTGCTGCTTTTGAAGACCTACCTTGACCTTTTAGAAATAAAGTCACAGAGGGAGAAGTGAGCTAAAAGGGCTGTGTAGACTCAGGAAACAAGTTACAGAGTCAAAAGAAGGGCCCTTGGAGACAAGTTCAGGGGTTTAGTCCAGGATAAGCTGTCACTGCCTGACGCTCCCCTAGTTGTAAGTCTAGTGGGGACCCTCGGGGTTAGGAGAAAGAAAACAAAGATACAAGTCTGAAGAAAGAAGTAAGGGTGTGCCCTAGAGAGATTGCATGCATGCTAGGTTCTTTGTCTTAAGAGTTTTTATCTGTTTTCTAAAGGCAGAGATTTTAGGGGAGGTCTCTGGGGAGGATCTCAAAGAATATTCATCAGTTTTCCAGGTATGTCCTTTGATATGCTGATTTATCAAAATGACATATAAGGTCAGTGTCATTGTCTCTACTGATTGGTTGGTGCCAGGGTAAGGGGTCATAGGTCATTTGATCTGGTCTTGATGCCAGCCATGGCATATGGCATTACTTCCTCTGGTTTTGCTGCTTCTCTGGGCCTGGAGCTGAAACACAACTAAGACCTAAATGTTTAGTTTGACCAAAACTCTGTCTCTGTGGTCAAGAGTCCTTAGGCTCAGTTCCTAGATTATTTGATGCTGATTAGAACCTCATTGTCCTGAGGGCTTAATGCTTAAGGAAGTACATTCAAGGGAGACAGAGGCAGATGAGGCCGGTTTGAATTAGGTCTTTGTCCCAGTTTCCCCATTTCACTTGCCAAGGAATTTTCCTAGTTTCTTACTATCCTGTATCACATGAATATTTAAATTAATTTAAAAAAATATTTGGGTCAGATATTCAACTTTTTTGGCCAACTAAACTCTCTCTGTTATGCTGATTTTGAGATGTGATGTTCATGGTATGCTTACCTGAAGGCATTTGCCTTATACCTTGGCCTAAATCCAGTATATCTCCTGAAAGAGACCTAGAGATATGAATTACAATTTATAGCATTATAAGATTTCTTTTTATGGAATTATATGAAACTAGGAAATCAAATTTATGTTGGAGGTCCAATTTTTTTAAACAAATATAATATTTCATACTTCAATTTTACTTCTATTATATGTATCTTTCTGTTTCTAAGTGAAAAATACATTAAAAAGCTTCTCTTAAGAATCTTTCAAAATTTGAAACAACATGAATTTCTGGAAGAGATAATAGTTTGAGAAGATAAAAATTAATTCATCAGAGAATTGGTTACTAAATTTCCCTTGCTATACATTTATAGTTTAATATTTTTAATTTTGTTTTGATTAATAATTGTAGGTTTTATAAATTCCAAGTGTACGATGAGGTTAAAATATATATACTACATTTTTACTCAAAGTGTGATTATTTTTTCTCCATGCTAGCTACATCTCAAACAATAAAAACTGCAGCCATGTGAAAAGAATACATTAAGGATACTTATTTGAGAACTATTTTGTTCAAATTTTGGTAAAGTACTAAAGGATTTTAAATGCTTGCAAAACATCACTGAGATAAAATAATTAATTGATACAAATGGATGTTATATTTCACAAAACAGTGATACTTTTCACAGAATTTTTATTATATATACTATTATATTGTAAGAGTAAATTAAGGTCCTCTCAGCAAGACCAGAAGAGAAGGGATATATAAAAGAATAAGAAGGTTAGTACAGATGATTGAATAAAATAACAGAAAGGGAGGGAACATTCAAGGTTGGTGTGAATACTTTAAACCCGCATTCATGATAGAAGTAAAAGAAAGAGGAAATTAGAGAAACAAGATGAAATAGAGTGAAAGCTGTGTTTTAAAAAGATGTTTAGCTGAGAAGAAAAGTAAAGTCAATCAATAGAATACTTTAGACATGGTACTAAAATTGTTTTTATTTTTTCCTCAAACTGCCTTTATTTCTGGATATTTTAAAAACTTTCCTGGCTTATTTAATGATTCAAAAGGCTAGAGGGTCTAACTTTTAAAAAAAAGAGCTTTTTTGAGATAGAATTCACATGACATACAATTCACCCATTGAATGTGTACAATTCAACAATTCATTAATATATTTACAGAACTGAACAACCATGAATAATCAATTTTAGGATATTTTTATCATACCCCTCCAAAAAAAGAAGAAAAAAAAAAGGAAACTCTCATACAATAGCAGGTACTCTTCGTTCCCCCAGCTCCCATCCCTAGGTCACTGCTAATCTACCTACTGCCACTACAGATTCGCCTATACTGGACATTTCATATAATGAAATTATACCTTATGTGGTATGTGGTAAATCTTTTTGAAAGATTTGTTTCACTTAATATGATGTTTTCAAATTACATTCACGCTGTTGCATGTATCAGTACCTCATTAATTTTTATTCTTAAATAATAGACCATTGTATAGGTATACCACTAATTATTTATCCATTCATCAGTTGATGTACATTTGAGTTGTTTCTACTTTCTTGGCTAACATGAATAACCTGCCATGTATATTTGTGTAGAAGTTTTCTTTCAAATATATACGTATCAGTGGAATTCTTGGTTCATATGGTAGTCCTGTATTCAACATTTAAACTGCCAGACCTTTCCAAAGTGGTTTTTCTCCCCAAAGTGATGTAGTCTTTAATGTCCTTATTGACAATTTTTACATCTGCTTTGAAGAAATACCTATTTAGATCCTCTTCCCATTTTAAATTGGGTTATTTGTCCTTGTTTTATTATTGAGTTGTAAGCATTCTTTATATATTCTAGATACAAGTTCCTCATCAGATGTATGATTTGTGAATATTTTCTCCCATTTGTGAATTGTCTTTTCACTTTCTTGTTAGTACCCTTTGAAGCAGAGAGGTTTTAAATTTTGATAAAATACAATTGATCAGTTTATCTCTTTTGCTGCTTGTATTTCTGATGTCACATGTAAGAATCATTGCCCAAATTCAAAGTCATGAAGTTCTACTCCTGAGAATTTACCCTAAAAAGAAAAAAGAGTTTGATGTCTTGAAACCTCATGTTTAAATCTAATGTCCTAGCTCTATTTCTTAGATCATCAATTAAGTTCCCACTAAATTATCTTGATATCCCTGTCAAAAATCAACTTACCATAAATCTATTTCATTAACCCATGTATCTATTTTTAAACCAGTACTAAACATTATTATTACAGCCTTGTAGTGTCTTGAAATTGATATATGAGTCATACGACTTTGTTGTTTTTCAAGATTATTCTGATATTTTGGTGGTTTTGAAATTCCATATAAATTTAAGGGTCAGTTTTACAATTTCTGCAAAGAACCCAGATGGGATTTTGATAGATTATGTTAAATATGAAGATTTGGGAGTACTAACAATATCAAATTATTAATTTATTTCAACAACATTTTCATGCATTTCATTTCATAAATTTAATAGTATAATTTGCCCTTCCTTTGTTAAATTATTTTTAAGTATTTTATTGTTGCTATTACAAAGGGAATTTTAAAAAATTTATTTTCAGATTGTTCATCGCAAGTTTAGAGAAATAAAATTGATTTTTTTGTATATTGATCTTTTGTCATGCAACCTTTCTGAATTCATTTATTAGTTATAATAGTTTTACAGTGGAATCCTTAAGATTTTATGTATACAAAATTATACTACCTGAAAACAGAGGTAGTTTTACTTCTTTTCCAGTCTGGATACATATTATTTCATTTTAAACCTAAATGACCAGGCTAGAATCTCTAATACAATGTTGAAATAATGAAGCAAATATATTGTCTTGTTTCTGGTCTTAGGGTAAGAGCATTCATTTTTTCACCTTTAAATATGAGTTAGTTATACGTTTTAACAGATACCTTCTATTAGGTTGCATCTGGTCCTGGATTTTAGTTATGAATATTTTGTTGAGGATTTTTGGTTCTATACTTATAAGAAGTAATGTTTTATAATATTCTTTTCTTTTGATGTCTTTGTCTAGTTTGGGGGTCAGTTAAATACTGACCTTACTATGTGAGTTTGGAAGTGTTCCTTCAGGTTCTGATTTTTGGAAAAGTTTATCAAGAATTTATATTGATTCCTCTTTAGATGTTTGGTGGAATTCACCAGGAAAGTCATATAGGCCTGAACTTTCATTTGTTGGAGATTATTTTCTATTATAATAAATTCAATTTCCTTATTTTTAAATGTTTATACAGATTGTCTATTTCTTCCTTATTAGTTTGTGTCCCCCTGAATTTGCATATTTCACCTGATATACCTAAATTTTTGCTCATATTATTTTCCTATAATCTCTTTTATTTCTGTATGGTCAGTAGAAATTACCTGTTTTTTATTCTGCACTTTAATAATTTTAGTCTCCTCTTTCTTTTACTTTGTAAGTGTAGAAAAAGATTTGTCAATTTTGTTGTTTCTAGTTTAATGTTATATTAATATAGTTTAATGTATTTCTGTCATTTACTTTTTGTTTTCTACATGTTTCATGACTCTTTTGTTTTTTCTGAACTTCATTTTTCTTTTACAAAATGATTATTTTATCACTAAAATTTTAATTCCTTTAATAATTTTTACTACATGTTTTGAGTTACAATTTTACAGCTTCATTTGGGATTACAATTTATATTTTTATATATAAAAATTATTTCAAATTTATACTTAATTCTAATGATAATAGGATGTTAGCTAATCCTCCTAATTAGCTCCATCTGCCTTCCATATTCCATACAGACACGCATATATATTAAAGCACCAACAATAAATTGTTATAAACATCACTTTATATAATGTGATGTCTACTATAGAAACAATAAAATAAAGAAAAATAAGTATACATTTATGAAGCTTATTTTAGTAATCTTCTTTTCCATTTCTAGTTCTCTGCATTTGCTCCTCTTGGTTCAAATTACTATTTGAGGTAATATTGCTATTCCAAGTACATCTTTATTTTCAGACATATCCTTTGTGTACTTATTATCAAATATGTTGTATTTCTATATATCATAGGTTGAATAATATGTAAACATATATATAAACATTTATATAATTCCTTTAAATAAGAGGAAAAGGAAAAATGTCGATAATTCCGTGTATGTGTGTTTGTGTGTCTACATGTATTTAACTTGTTGTCTTGATGACTTGCTTTAAACCTGAAGAATTTTTTTTTCTATATTTCTTATAAGACAGGCCAGTCAGCTATCAATTCTCCCAATTTCTTTTCATTCTGGAAAAGTTAATGTTGTCTTAATTTTTTAAGATAGCTTTTTTAATATATATAAGGTTATTTTTTGACACTAGAAGCACAGAAACAAAAGCAAAAGTAAAAAAATAAGACCATCTCAAACTAAATAATTCTAAATAGTGAAACAATCAACAAAATGAAAAGGCAACCTATGAAATATTTACAAACCATATATCTGATAAATGGTAATATCCAAAATATATAAGGGACTCAGAATTAAATATTAAAAAAAAACCCAATTACAATATGGGCAAATGACCTGAATGAATATTTTACAAAGACAAAAATCATCTATAGGTACATGAAAAGATACTCAACATCACTAATCATTGGGGAAATGCAAATCAAAACCACAATGAAATATCACCACACACCTGTGAGAATGGCTATTACCAAAAGACAAGGAATAACAGGTATTGGCAAAGATGTGGAGAAAAGGGAACCCTGTATACTTAGATAAGAATGTAAACTGATATACGTATTATCGAATGTGGTATGAAAGTTCCTTAAAAGGTTAAAAATATAACTACTACATGATCTAAGAATACCACTCTGGGTGTATTATATATCCAAAGGAAGTAAAAACAGGATCTTGAGAGATAACAGACATCTGCACTCTCATGATCATTGAGGCATCATTCACAATAATCAAGATGTGGAAACAACCTAACTGTCCCACAACAGATAAAAAAGGGCATATCTATATGTGAAATATTATTCAGTCATAACAAAGAAGGAAATCTTGTTATTTGTGACAACATGGATGAACTTTGATGGAATTATGCAAAGTGAAATAAGTCAGACAGGGAAAGGCAAATCCTGTATGATCTCACTTATATGTGAAATCTAAAAAAAAGAACTCATAAAAACAGAGAGTAGATTGGTTGTTGCCAGGGGCTGAGGACTGAGAGAAATGAGGAGATTTTTGTCAAAGGGTACAAACTTCCAGTTATAAGATTAATAAGTTCTGGGGATCTAATATATAGAATGGTAATTATACTTAATGCTACTATAGTGTTTACTTAAAAGTTACCAAGAGAGTAAATATTAAATATTCTCACTACACACACACACACACACACACACACACACACACACACACACAATGGTAACTATGTGAGGTGATAGAGGGGTTAACTAACCTTATTGTTGTAATTATTTCATGATATATACATTTATCAAATAATCACATTATATCCCTTATACTTACACGGTGTTATATATCAGTCATATCTCAGTAAAGCTGGGGAAAAAGATTCTCACTGACAGGTTTTTTCTTTTTTTCTTTTTTCTTTCAGCATTTAGTATACATTATGCCACTACTTCCAGGGCTTCATGTTTCTGTGAAGATGTTAGCTTTTAATATTACTGGAATCCTTTGTTAGTGAGTAGTCACTTTTCTTTTGCAGCTCTTAAATATTACCTTTGTATTTATATTTTAATTTACTATATGTCTAGATATGGATCTCTTTGTGTTTATCCCATTTGTAATTTTTTGAACCTCCAGGATGTGTAGATCAATGTTTCTATTTATCCAATTATGAAGTTTTCAGTCATTATTTGCTGGACTGTTTCCCTGTCCCTTCCCTCTCCTCTGTTAGCACTCTGATTGTGTGTATGTCCGTGTGTTTGACGTTGTCCCAAAGTTCTCTGAAGATATTTTCATTTCCTTCATTCTTTTCCTTGCTGCTTTTCAAATTACATGTTTTATCAATCTGCCTGCAACTCTACTAATTTTTTTATTTGACTATTCACATCTTCTGTTGACCCTCCCTGAAGATTTTTCTTTCATTTCAATTATGAAATGTTTCAAGTCCAAAATTTTCATTTGGTTAATTTTTATTTCTAAATTTTTAATCTCTTTATGATAAGGCATAGGTATCATAGGTATCTCTGAAAACTGTTAAGTCTGACATCTAGACTTTCTCAGTTTCTGTTGCCCGCATTTTTTTCCTGTATATGCTCTCCTGTTTCTTTGCCTGTCTTGTAAATTTTTGTGAAAACTGGACTTTTTAGGTACTATATTGTAGCAACTCTGGATACTGATTCCTTTCTGTTCCCTCCAGGGCTTGTTTATTGTTAAATTGCTGAGTTTTTTAATGGCTTGGCCAGACTATTTCGGTCGTGTGTTTCCTCCGGAGCACACAGCCTCTGACGTTCCTCCTCAGCAGGCACATCTTTTGGTTTGAACACACTCATCCTAGAACGACAGTGTTTGAGGAGGGCTCTCTGTACCTCTAGCTCTGTTATCTGTTAAACTGCCTCCTTTGTTTTGTATCAGTCTCCAGTTATTTGTGGCTGGTTGTTCTACTGTCTTTAAAAATAGCCTAAGGAGTAAATTACCCCTTAGTCTGACCTCATTAAATGTCGGTTTCTTTCCAGGGATAGCTTCTGAGACCAGTGTTTAAACTTAATCTGCCCCTGGGCATGGTTTTTAGCTCCATTTTACCTTGGTATACTCTGGTAAATTAGTTGCCATATGATTTAGCTTCTTTTCAATGAGCTACCAGACTTACTGAGCTACCTAACTACTTACTATGAAAATATCCACGGTTTTCAACCACACCTTTAGGCATGAAATTTCCCCTTAAAAAAATAAATAAATAAAGTCAATCTTTTGGGAAACCCTAGAGCACTCTCTTCTTATGGATTACCTCATCCCTTAGTCAGTCTCCCAGAACTACTCCAGAGGTGTATAAGCTACCAGCAGCCTGCTTCTCATTATTTAACAGCCCCCCGCCACAAGGGGAATTTGTAATGGTATCCAAATGTGGGGTGTCCAAGAAAAATGTAAGATATTCTCCCTCCCCCACCCCAAGGCGGGCCACCACGGGGGAAGGCACACTGGGAGCAGGGCCTTTCAGGGTTACTTTGCATATCAGTAACAGGCCAGCTTCCCACCTGCCCCGGAGCAAGGTCATTGAGAGTCATTTTGGATGTCAATAACAGCAAGATAGTTTCATACCTTATATGCAAAGGCTGTTATTTTGCCTATTAACAAGGCTAACGGGGAAGGTTTGCACAACTTAAGCCCACGGGGTGACTGGGAAGCAACTCCTGGAGTTACAAGGCACCTGTGCAGGAGAGCTAAGAGATGGTTCTCCCCTCGCCACGGGGGAACAATGTGAAGACCATGCGGGAAGGAAAGGTGGGAGAGGACTCTTGCTAGTGGACCACAGAATGTGCCACGTGGTTTTTGGGTTAGGAACTGGAGATCACGGCGACACAGCTGATGGTGCTGGGAACCGGGAGAGGCCTGCCTAGCCGAGCTCAGGGCTTCTGTTCTTTTCCTCCTGAAGGATGGGACCCGTGACTGGCCTGGCTGGGCGAAGCGGGAGAAAGGCAGGACTGTGTGTGTTGGTGGGTGTTTTAAAAGGATTCTGAGATTTAACAGCAACAATTAGCTTTCATTCAAAAACCTGCGTAACTTTCGATTAAATAATTCCTGTCCTTTTCTCCAAACCCTGGCATTGAGAGCCATAATTTCTAAGGGCGGTGGGCAAAGAACCGAGAACAGAGGGACCCCAGGGAAGGTGAGGAATTGTTTTGCTAACAGTGTCTGAGCTCCCCCTCCCAAATGGGTCCACATTCAGTAACGATTATATTTAGAATGCCAGGTGAAAATTGTAGTCGCTAGCCTTCTCAACTTGCTTTGCTGGAGTGGAACCTCTGCCTTACAAGCAAGTTGGGGAAAGGACAATCGGGCCCTTAATATTTTTGACCAATTGCTCCTAGAGTAAGCTCTTTGCCTCACCAGTGGAGTTTAGATCGAAGAAGTAAGCCTCTGACTTCTTAGCTATACTAACCAATGTTTTAGCCTTTACAACTTAAAACCTGAAGGTGGTAGTGGTATGACAAATACTAGCATCCTACACAGTTGATAAAATATTGTATTCCTTGATGGGGACCTAAGAGGAGAGGAAGCCCGAAATTTTGCCCATACCTGCCTAAAATATAGAGCTTCTGACATACTGAGCTCTGGGATGGGGGTAGTGGAGGGAGATGGTCAAGGCTCAGGTGCCACGGACTCCCATTGTTTTACAGAGATTTAATATATATATTTCAGTAACTTAAAAAAAATTTTTTCTTTATGCCCCCAGGATAACTGCCCTTAGGCACATTAAATGGAAATTTCTTTGTTTTTATAAATGTTACTGGTATAGGACTACTCACACTGCTATTCTGAAAGCTGGGCACAATTAGAATAGAGCTGATATTTCCATAGTTGGTGGGTAATTATTCAGTTTAAAATATGTTCTGGAAAGCCCACTGTGTGCTGAAGATAAAATCATTAACCTGACAAATACGGTCTTTGCTTTTATGGATTCTATTGCCATTATTGCTTTTAAGATTGCCATTACACAGCAGAATAAATGACAACTGTATAGAGAAAATAAAATATAACAATATAAAACAGCATAAAAGGGCACTCTGATAGAATGGATTTTCAAGGAGCAAGAATACTTTACAAGGAGTAATTTGGGACAGACTTACTAAACATTTGGTATAAGAACTAAGACTGCAAGACGAGAAGGGGCCAAGCATGTGAACAACCTGAGGAAAATTATTCCCAGATAGAGGAATATGCTGAAGTAAAAGGTTCAATGACAAGAGTAGCTAATGATTCATATTTCCATCATTCCATGGGCTCTATTGTAAGTACTTTAATTACAGGTTAATCCACTTTAAACCTCACAAGGATCTTATGAAATAAGTACGTGTTATATCTATTTTACAAATAATGACAGTGAGCAGAGCAAATGGCAGAGCTGAGATTTAAATACAGGAAGTCTGGCTTTACCTACTGCCTCATCTTACTTGAAGAGTAGATGTTATAAAATGATATTAAACACCTAACTGGAAATCTTGGAGAGAGAAGTCTTTTTAAAGGTTTTGGAATAAAGTAAGATGTTATGGAAAAAAAGCCACAAATATCAGCTATTATTTTGAGTTTTGTAGTAAAAAGAAAACAAAAATGATTTGTAGTTCAAATAATTAAAAAGGTAAAGGGAGTTTCACTTTGTTTTGCCTTTGTTGTTGTCTTTCTTTTCTAATGTTAATTGTAATCCAAGTTAGACAAGCTACTAGAGAGGAGACATTAAATATGCAAAATTAAGTGTAAATAATTGAGTAAGAGCCCAGTGGTAGAGGAATTGGGATCCAAAGCAGGAGAAAAATATAATAGAGGAGTTAGGCATGGGGGAGCTAATTTTTTTGTGATGAAAATTATATTCTTTGCAAAGCTCAGAGGTTGAGATATTTCTCAAACTATTAAGATATTGAAATTTAAAGCTAAGAAGGAACTTGGAATCAGATGAGGACATAAAAAGAAAGGTGAATATATTGTCTTATATCAAATAACAGTTTTGCAAAATGCTGATTCTACAAATTCAGTTAATGCAAGTTATTATTTATCAAATAAACTAAAAACACAGATACATTTTCACGATATAAAATAACCACGTTTCTAGAAGGTTTTTAAAATTGTATTTATCTAAACAAGGTTTTATGTAGGTGATAGTGGGACAGAGTTACTTTACTTTCAGGTTAATAGAGGAGATGAAGAAGATAAACTCTAGCGATAAGACAGATGTGCAGAAGTACATAATAAAAAAAAAAATCAAGCTAATCAAGGCTACACTTGGATTAGCTTATGTACCTGAGGGGAAAAATGTATTCCTTTACAGAGATTCAATAATAGTTAAATTACAGTAAATATTGTGAAGGGTCAGTCAAGGGTTTGAAAACAAATATATCAAGTTAAAAAATAGTTTCTTAGAATTAATTGAAGGTACTGACAAGCAATTATATATCAACATAGAAATTCAAAATCAAATACAATTGGCTTAGTTAATCCATATAGCAGCTAATTGACCAGATATATTGCAAAAATAAAACAATCTCATATTTGCATCATAGAAATAAATTAAATTGTTAAACCAATTTCATCTAAATAGAAAGAGAGAATAAAATTTGAAAACATTAAGATAAAATTTAATAGCTGACATGAAGCATTTATAAAAATGTGAAGGGATAATACAAAACTAAAGAAATACATTGCTTTAAATGCCGTTCAAACAAGTTTTAAAAAGTCTTCTACAACTAAAAGTAACATAGCAGTCAATAGTAAAGGTTATATCAATTTAATATCTAAAATATGTTACAGTAATATACGAGGTCTGTCCAGAAGGTATCCAGCCACAGACTATGAAATATAGAGGTGTTTATTGAAGAATATATAAGATACAAGAAACATTGTACATAGGACAATAATAACTCAGTCCCCTTCAAAGTAGTCACCTTGGGACCTCACACAGTTGTCCCAGTCGCCATTGGTTGCTCTGTCATATTTTCCTGAATCTCATCAGTAGTCTGAAATCTCTTTCCTTTCAAAGGTGATTTCGTTTTGGGAAATACCAGGAATCTCAGGGTGTGTATTCTGACCTGTAGGGTGGTTGAGTCACCTGGGTGATTTAATGTTTCACACAAAAGAAATAAAACTGCATGAGATGTGATGCATGAGCAGGTACACTGTGGTGATGAAATTGCCAGTCACCAGTTGCCCATAGCTGCAACCTTCTGAATCATCCAAATAGTTTCTGCAGAGGACTGTTCAAGCTTAACACAAAAATTGATGCAGATTTTTTGCTCTACTTGCTCAGTCATTTTGAATGTGATGGCCTCACAGTACACATGCTCACTCAATGGCATCTACTGCCCTCACTGACTATTCAGTGAAGTCATCATTGTTCACATATATGCATTCCAGTCCAGTGTCCTTGGCTGCCAGGTTGCATCAATGTTGTGCAAATCATTCTTGTTTTATTAATAATGGCTGGACTTCTTGCATTTACACCTTATACTCCAACATAAAATGGATGAAAAAAAGTGATATGACAGTCTAAGACATTGAATTATATACTAAAACAACAAAAGTACTAAATGCTTTCTCACAATCACCTTTATCTAATGTTTTTTTTTCTGATTTTCTAAATTGGTAGTAGAAAAATAGAGTTAAAAGAAAAATTTCTTGCTTAAATTTTGCAGTGCTTGCAAATATTCACTGATACATCTAATAAGGGTTAATAGCCAAAAATTAGAAAGAACTTATAAAATTCAATAGCAAAAAGCAAACATTTAAAAATGGGCAAAGGATCTGAATAGACACTTCTCCAAAGAGGACATACAGATGGCCAATAGACATATGAAAAGATGCTCAACATCAATAATCAGATAAATGCAAATTAAAAAACCACAATTATATATCACCTCACACCTGTCAGCATGGCTATCATCAGTAAATCAAGCAAGTGCTGGTGAGGATGTGGAGAAAGAGGAACCCTTCTGCAGGGCTGGTGGAAATGCAGACTGGAGCAGCCCTGTGGAAAGCATTGTGAAGTTACCTTGAAAAAAATAAAAAATAGAATTACCTTATGACCAGCCTCTGGAAATTTAAAGAAACCCCAAACACTAATTTGAAAGAATATGTGCACCCCTATGTTCATTGCTGCATTATTTACAATCACTAAGATTTGAAAGCAACTCAAGTGTCAATTAGTAGATGAGCAGATAAAACAACTACGAGACCTTTGCACAATGCAATACTACTTGGCTGTAAAAAAAGTAGAAAAATTCACCCTTTACGACAGCATGGCTAGATCTGAAGACAATTATGTTAAGTGAAATAAGACAGTCAGAGAAAGAAAAATACCATATAATTTCACTAATATGTGGAACTTAACACAATGAACTAACAAACAAAATAACTAACAGACTCATAGATTGGAGCAGGATGACAGCTCTAGGGGCATTGGGGAGTGGGGGGATCAAGCAAAAAAGAAAAAGAACTCATGGACACAGGCAACAGTGGTGATTGTGGGAGGGAGGGGGGTCTGTGGAGGTGGAAGGTGGTATAAGGGTAATAAATGGTATTTGAAAAATACAATAAATATAAACTTAAATAAATACAAATAATGGATTAAAAAAAACTAATTGAGTATGCCATGCCCATGTTTTATTTGTCATATCGTCTAATGAAAAATGGTCAACATACTCAATTTTACCTGTTTTCTTGTCCTTTGCAAAAAAAGAAAAAAAGGAAATGAAGAGCTCCAAGACCCTGGCAACTCTGCAACATTCATCTTTCCATAAACACATAACTACACAAAAAATGTGAAGCCCACTATGGACTTGGTGTCTGTGAGAGAGCTATCAAAGAGGCATGAATAGAGGGACAACACGAGTTTTTTTTGTTTTCTAGCCAAAAGCACACCATCACCCATCAGGTTAAGTATTCCCAAGTAAGTATAAAAAAGTTAGAAGTATGTGGTGATAAATTAATGATTTAAGATAGCTTTCCTTATTGGTGAACAAGATTGAACGGTACTAGTCACTTAAATTTAGCCTAAGGCCAGATCTGTTCAGTATAAGTAAAGGAATAAAGGAGTAAACCATTTGATAACAAAATTATTTCTGCACTATTGGACCAAATATTCTGAATTTTTCAACACTTCACTACTTCAAGGGCAGCTAAGAATTATACACCCTTGTCTAGCATGGTGACAGGATTGGCACAGCTGAACCCAAATCCAGACTATCATAAACCAGAATGGTCAAATACAATTTCAGGTATTTAGGCTAAAACCAATGTTGAGACTGTGGTCAATAAATAAAGTTTGTTTCTTGCCTTTATGCATTTTAGTGCTATTTTAACAGTTAAGAAGGTAATTTTGGACATTTAAGATATATACCTAAAAAAATTTATACCTAAAGGAATATATGTTGCAACGTTATTACTTCTTAAAAATACATTCTCATTAAATATGTGTCGCTGTGTATATTACAATCTCAAAATGGAATATTATTTAGTAGTTAAAATGAAATTATACATGGATATTGGCTGACATGGGGACATTTTTATATATTATTGATTAAAGATAGTTGCAAAATAACTAAATCCATAAAAAATAAAATATTTTAATTACCTTCTTTACCTATTCTTACTACCCTCTCCACCACAGGTAACCAAAAAGTTTAAATGTATTGTTTTATTCTCTTATGTAATGCATATTGTTGCTGTTGTTTATGTGTAATTTACATAATTCTTATTTTGCTATTAACCTACTTTTTGAATAGACATAAGCTTCATTTTTAATATAAATCTATGTTTCCCTATGTGAATATGATCTTCGCTTTTTGATAAACATTGATTAGAAACTTTGTTGATACATTTGTTTTTCATTGTCCTAGTGAGTAAAGGTCTGTCTAATTCTCAATAAACATGTAGCATGATTAAGTCATAAACTTTTGTTGTGTAAACCAATGGCTTTTTTTTATATACCAAAGTATAATGTAATTTATATGGACTAAGTCATTTGATCAAGTTAAGGTACACTGACATCATAAAATGAGCTGAGTAGCCTATGCTCCGTTTTTATCTTCTCAACAAATTTTTCAAGATGTGAATTAGTTGTATCTTAAAATTTTGGTATGATTTGGCTATACATATGTTTGAACTCATTGTAGTTGCAATTAATTTATTTAATACTTGTCAGCCTTTTAATTTTTCTCAATTTTTTCTCTTATTTTTCTGTGGTGAATACATTCATCTTATAACAAAATTTATTATACAGTTAAATATGAAAGGAATATCTTGTTCTCTTCATTCCCATGTTACAGTAGTAAGGGCAGATGGACCTGTCTTGGGTAGTTATTCTTTCCACAGATTTTTAATGTAAATCATTTTAACCTTTTATCTCTTCACTGAAATAGAAGCCATCCTCTGTACGGTATAATTGAGGAATAACAAGAAAGCACTAAAATGTTTGTGGAGTACTTACATTATGACAAAAAGTATTTTAAGTGTTTCGTGTTTAAGACCACAGGCTCTGGAGTCAGATTTTTGCCAGATTTTTTTCATCCTGGCTCTGTCACTGACCATTTGTGTGGCCAGGAGTAAAATATTTAATCTCTATGAGCCTCAAATATATAATTTATAAAATTGTAGTAACAATAATATATATTTTATTAGACTACATCAGGATAGAGTACATAATTTCAGTGAGCTTTTATCTTTTGTCCCACCATAGGCTTCAAAAATTATGTTAATGAAGAATCCTTAGATTAGAGAGGCAAAGCTAAAACTATTCCTCTTGAAAACGATCCTGCGGGGTGGTTCACCAAATTATTCTCTCTTGCCTGTGTCTTACCCTCCACTCCAAAACAGGTGTTCAAGAAGTACCTTTGTAGAAGGTAAGCACTGAAGAAACAGAGTTTTAAAAGGGACTGTGTAATATTTTTGTCAGAAATTAATCATTGGGTTATACTGTTAATTCTGTTCTGAGAAGTTGACAGTTTTATAAAGGTGGGATAAAGGAATGAGAAGCACTCACATTTCTTTTGTTTCTTTAACATCACCCAATAAACATTCAATTTCTATAAACAAGTCACTGTACTATTTTTTGGACATGGAAGTGATAAATAACTGGGCATTGATAGCATAAGTCTAGTGTCTTTCTGTGTCGCTTCAGAGTAAGAGGAAACCTGTTTTTTGATGACTAACAAAACTGAGATCGAATTCTAACCTTGCCACTGACCAGCTGTAACCGACGTAAGAGTTAAGTAGCCTCTTTGGGACTAAGTTTGTTCACTTTTTAACTTTGTAAAATAAGACTTTCTTGCAAGATTATTTTGAAGAATTCTGTTTTTATGTATATAACATGTATATATGTATATAAAATTTCAAATTGTCTTTAATTGTATGTTTATAGTATATTGTGCTGCCTGTCATTATTATACATTAATTTTGAAGCCACATGCTCTAGCTATAGGTCATATATTATTACTAATAATAATGATAACAATGACTAGAGTTGGTCTCTACTAATTCAGGTATACCTCTTGGACTTTAATATAGTATTAGGATTTTACTGTTTCTCTTAAGGGTGTTATACAATTTCCTCACTGGAAATACATGCAGTGTTTACAGCAATCTCTGACTTTATCAATATTAATCAATACACACTTTCCCCAATATTTTGTTTTGGACAACTCAACTTTGGCTACTACCTGTTTTGATCACTACCAATATGTAAACTTTCTTTTGTCCATTATTCATCCTAATCTCTATCAACCTAAATATATCATTCCCCAACTTCAGTGGAGATGGCTATGCATTCCAGATTCAGGTAATCTGGCACCCTAAATCTTATAAGAAATTGACAATGCTTGAAGGCACAAATTAAATATATATAATTATTGTTATTATTTGACCGTACAGTAAGATTGTAAGTGCTGGGATGCCATGCCTAGATTGTAATTGGTTCATCCTGAATCACTGAAATAGATAAATCAATGAAAAATCCATTATGAAAACATACAATTCACATTAGCAATTGCTCCTAAAATACTGATAAAAAATATATAACTTTTATAATAATGACAAGGAAACACGAACTATTTTAGTCCCATTTCTACATCCTTTTCAGGTTTTATATTTGTTATAAAGTGTGAATATCTAAAGTAGACACATCTTTATATTATATTTTAATTTTAAAGTGTTTCATATATATGTGAGAGGCTATGCATGTGTATGTGTGTGTGCATGTGTGCATAAGATGCACTTATAATTTTGGAAGAATTCTTTCTCTTACACTTTTCATTCATATGTTTCATTCATATATATCCAAGGATCTCATAAAAATGAATTGAAAGTCAAATAAAGTGAATGGATTCATACTTTTAAAGAAGGCAGTACTTTAACCTTGGCATCCCAGCACAATCTCCGTTTGATGTTATTCTCCACAAACTCTGCTGTGAAACCTATGCATATGTATCTTAAAGACAAATTGAAACAAAACACTACTTTATAAGTAACCCTGGTATACAGCCACCACTAAAAAGATCTTCAAATCAAATTGTGAGCTGTAGCAAGTCTTACTATCTTCCGGAAGGTCTGATTCTACAGGGCTTTGGGAATCACATCTGTCTCACTCTCCGGCATGAATGCTTTTCTTTCAGGAATGTTTCAAAGTAAAGCTAATGAGAGAGCTTTCTTCTCTGAGAAAAGAGTGTTCCTTGTGACCCTCAGTACATTATAAATCATGAGTTTTTTAACTTGTTTCTTAATGCAGTAACTGGGAGAAATGAAAGATGATAACTGTGGCAGGTATTAGCGCTATCTGTCAACTATTTCCTTTATTCTCTTTCTAAGTGATCGGTAAGATTGAACTTCTGTTACTTTTTAATGTGATTCTGTACCTCGCTCCAGCCAATGATATGTGAGGAGTGAAGCCTGCCATTTTAAGCCGGAAGCTCGAGGTGTCAGTGCTCTTAGAGCTCGCACCGCTCTGTTTTCCTTCCGCAGCGGGGAGCTGCGCCATAGCGGCCGCTGTGTCGGCATCAGGCCCGGGCTCAGAACCTGACGACACACAGCAGAGCCCCATCCCTGGTCTGAAATGGACATGAGCATGTCTGAAAAATAAATCATTCTTTTTAATACCTTGAGTTTTAAAAAATTCTTTATTACCTTAACATAACTTCATATACCAAACTGGAGCAAAAATGAAAATATTAAATTAATATTCATGGAAATAAACCATTATTCCACATAATGACAAGAGTGCTGCAGCTGTATGCAACGGTTCTTTTTATTTGGAAATTCTTGTCTTGTCCCACTTATGTGTTAAATTCTTTACCTGTATTAGATTTAATCCTCACAATGACGTTAAGGAATATTTACTATTTCAATCCCATTTTTATAGCAGAGGACACAAAGGCTTACATTCCCCTAATGTTACACAGCTCCTAAGGGACAGAGACAGAAATCAAATACAGAATTTTAAAAATTATGAAGTTCATACCCTTAATCATTATGTGATAGATGATTTCTTGTACATTGCCAAGAATGAACGTTGCCAAAAAATGATCAAGTAAAATTAACTAGCCAATCATTGAGTAATCACTAAGTAAGTTACTGTTTTATCTACTCGTAGAAAGGAATACAAGAGTGGGAGGTGAGGAGTGGTAGATGATAGATAATACCGTTAAGTCTCATAGTCAGCAAGCCGAAGCTCTCAGGACAGTGCAGCAAGGAAACTAGATGGAGAAGCATGTCTGTGCACCAGCAGACAACAGGAAGGGAAGCACTTCTGGAGGCAGAAACATTGAACCTCAGGTGATTTACATCAGAGAAGACTGGTCAAAAAAGTGATGAAAACTATAGTTGTACACTGCGTGCTTCGGGACTAGCCAGGGTTCCAGAATAAGGAATGACCAAGTGAACAATGATGAACATTCTCATAGGTGATTTTTCACTATCATTACTGTTAAGAGTCCAATCAGGAGATAGTATTGCTAATTGCCCCTGAAATGGATTTTCACAATAGAAAGTGTGTTCAAATGTAAAGACATTTTGTGTGGTTTTTTGTACTTCTGTAATAAGATTTAAGAATTCCTTTTAGTTATTTCTTATATTTTTATCTACAACAATCAAGGTACTAAGACTGTGTGGTAAATAATTTTTGAAATAATAGGTTTTTAGTAAATATCTTACTTTTTAAAATTAACAGTGCCCTGTCTGGTGTGGCTCAGTGGATTGAGTGCCAGCCCGAGAACCGAAAGGTCACTGGTTTGATTCCCAGTCAGGGCACATGCCTGAGTTGAGGACCAGGTCCCTAGTTTGGGGGTGTGGGAGAAACAACCGATCCATGTTTCTCTTGCACATCGTCAATGTTTCTCTCCCTCTCTTTCTCCTTTTCTCCTCTCTAAAAATGAATAAATAAAATATTTTAAAAATAAAATTAATAGGAAAACTCTGAAAAGTAAATGGGATATTTTAAAGTCTGATACTGAGTGTGATGGATATTTCAGGCAGTAGATTGAAAGCATATTATATTTCTTAGACATACTTCTAAAGATTGAAAATGTTAAAAAAAAAAAAACTGTGAGAATCAAAACATTGCTGTATTTGTTAGGGTCCTCTGGAAGCCAGATTGCACGATGTGACTATGTATACCTTTTTGTCTATAGCATTTCAGAGACTGTGTACTGATGAATTCTAAGGTACAGCGAAGTGCTCTCTATTTTTATATATTAACTTTTTAAAACTCTCACTTAGAAATGATCTATAGGTTTCCTAGTAGAGTTAGCGAAGCAAGTATGAAAATGTTAGATATTTTTTAGTTCAAAGTACAAAATTTTAATGGACAAATGAATCCAAATTATGAAACATTTCCCCAAATATTTTTGCTCAATATATTTAAAAATTAGAAATTTACCAAGTGTTTGCTTTATTCCAAATAAAACCAGGATTAGAGAAATGCACAGTTAAATGGTCAAATGTTTATTTAATGATAATTTTCTTGAATCTCTTTTAAATAAGAAATTATTATACTTAAATTGTTATTCTTTTTATAAACTTCATTTTCTATTTGAATCTGTAATGATGTGGGATATTATAATATCAAGAAAACACTGTGGACCATTACACAAAGCTTTAGAGTTAAGAATTAAAGCCAACTTTCTTTATTATAACCTTTTGGCTGAGGTCTTTTGTTGTCATTTTTTATAATGGGACTAACACTGTCAGTCACATAAGTCTTAGGTAGTTGAGCCTTTATTACTTGATAGTTTTCATTTTCTTCGCTATTTTTGTTTTGTCATTGGTGGAGATCAAAATCATGACTTTATTGAAAGAGGTCACAGCGAGCCTCCTCAGCCAGACCCCCAAGTACCATATTCAAGTTCATGATCCTTTTTTAATGGACTCTTAGGAGTTAGTAAATCTTCATATTTAATGAAGATGCTGAATTTCAGCATCTAAATGGCTGTCTTTGTCATTTGCAAATTCCTGGTCCTATCAGTAAAGACTAGGAAGGTCAGGGTCACCAACACAAAGCATAGAAACACTGGTACAAGTGTATGCACATGTGTATTCTGACAAACTGACTCTTGGAGCTATGGCATTTGAATAGTCATGAACTGAGTAGACAAAAGCAGTACAAAGTGACAGTCCTTATTTCTTGGTCTTTAAAAATAGTTGTTTATTTCTCTTACATGTCTCATGAGTTTATATCTAATGTATTTTGTAGTTATGAATTATCCGCTTACTATATCACTAGTATTATTTCTGGCTCACTTAGGATTTCCAAAATTTGCCCTCAGATCACAATATATACTCCATAGTCCTCCTTGAGTTCTGTGGTTCTATCCATATAAACCTTATTTGGGGTTGTTTGAAGATGACACAATTCTCCATTATAAACCCTGGTAAGCTAGCTTAAATTACTTTACAGCATTACTTGCCAAGCATGGAGCTTACATCTGCGTATCTATGAGCAGCTATTTTTTTCTGGGTAATTACCTAATTTTGTTTAAAACAAATTTTTAGCGAGGTTCTTTCAAGACCATTTCTCTAATTTCTCTAAGAAGTACAGCCAAAACTTTCACAATGACAACAGCCAGTTTGAATTCAACAATTCATTAAATTTTGGGCGATACTTATTTTTGTTTTCAAACCATTTGTTATACTTAAACATTATGTCAAGAATTAAATTACGATAAATATAATTCACTTTGATCTCAGTATGACATTCCTTGTTTTTTGTGTATGTCTTAGGAGTTGCAAACTATTAAACTGGAATATTATCAACATTTTTAGCTTATTGTACCCTCCAATATTTAAAAAAATGTACCACCAATCAATAAATTTCAAACACTTTTTCATACTTCACAAAGTGTTAACATGCTAATATATTTGGTCTGTTCTTGACTTTCACATGTCCTGACATTTTTAACTACTTAAAATATCACTTTCATCTTAAAATCTCTATACATGATTTCATTTCCAATATATCTCTTATGCATTGTCAATAGCCTTAAGTATTTGAAAGCTTCTCCTGTCTCCTTTTTATACATTCCAAAAAGTATCCAATAAAATATAAATAATTTAAAACTATATGGAGCTTCACATTTTATAGAATTGATTTCTTCTTTAAAAATATTTTTATATGCTTCTCAGGAAATTTTGCACAACACCAAAATATTTATTTTTATATGCACTTAAGAAAGAGTATGCAAGTTGTATTTGCTATATATATTTAACAATATAGTACTATTTTTTTCTCAGACATTGCTCATAGCAATATTTTTACTGATATATTGGCTCAGGCAAGGGTAACAAAATAAAAAATAGGACTACATCAAACTAGTTTTTGCCCAGAAAGGAAACCATCTACAAAATAAAAAGACAACCCACTGAATGGGAGAACATATTCGCCAATGATACAGCTGATAAGGGGTTAATATCTAAAATTTGCAAAGAACTTATATATCTCAACAACCAAAAAACAAACAATCCAATTTAAAAAATGAGTAAAGACCTGATAGACATTTCTCCAAAGAGGACATACAATAGGCCAACCAACATGAAAAGATGCTTATCATCACTAATCAGAGAGATGCAAACTAAAACCATAAGGAGATACTATCTCACACCTGTCAGAATGGCCGTCATCAATAAATCAGCAAAAACAAGTGCTGGTGAGGACGTGGAGAAAGGGGAACCTTTCTGCAGTGCTGGTGGGGAAGCAGACTGGTGCAGTCGCTGTGGAAAGCAGTATGGAGATACCTCAAAATATTAAAAATGGAACTGCCTTTTGGTCCAGCGATCCCACTTCTGGGAGTTTATCTGAAAAAAAGTGAACATTAATTCAAAAGAATATATGCACCCCTGTGTTCATTGCAGCATTATCTACAATCATCAGGATTTGGAAGTAGCCCAAGTGTCCATCTCTAGATGTGCAGATAAAACAGCTATGGTACATTTACACAATAAAACACTACTCAGCAGTAAAAATGAAGCAAATTTTACCCTTTGTGACAGCATGTATGTACATGGAGAACATTATGCTAAATGAAATAAGCTATTCAAAGACAAATGCCATATCATTTCACTCATATGTGGAATCTAAGGAACAAACTGAAGTAACAAGCACAGTAGAGACAGACTCATAGAGAGCAGGCTGACAGCTCTGGGGGAGTTGGGGGTGGAATGACCGAGCAAAAAACTCAAACTCATGGACATGGACAACACTGTGGTGATTGTGGAGGAGGAAGGGATGTTGGTGGAGGTGGAAGAGGGTATAAGGGGGATAAATGATAATGGAAAAAATACAATAAAAATAAACTATTAAATAAATGAATAAATTTTAAAAATCATGATTAAAATCTGTTCATCACTTTACTCTTCATACAGTGCTTCCATAAAATTCATACAATTAAATTAGGCTTTTGTACCATTCTCCATTTTAAAGAGAGATACATGGTGTAGTAAATTGCTTCAAACTGTGTAGCTAGAAAGAGACGCTAATGTTAGGACCTCTCTCTTCAAATTATCTGAATTTCTTACTATGCTGATGCTGATTTTCCATTGTGAACAATAAATTATAATTTAAAAGACAGTATAAATGGGTTACCTTGTGATATGGTGATGCCCTATTTAATTTTGCAGTGGTCCTTACAAAGGGACAGGCGGAGAATGTGATTCCTGAAATACCACTTTCAGTTATGATATAATGAAACTTATATTTACACTCTGTTGATTCATACAACAGTTGATAAGATAAAAGTTGTCCAAATGTCTGATTGGACACCAAGTTCAATTAGTTCAATTTCTTTTTAGTTTGTCCCATTCTAAACACAAATAACAAATGAACACATTTAACCTTCCACCTGCCTCCAGCAACCACCCAATCATTTTTATCTTATATAGATAACTTTTTAACCATTTTTTGTTGTTCTATATTTTATATTAAAATATAAAGTTAGTGGGAATATAATACTTGACAGATGAAAGAAGTTAAATAAATATTTGTCCAGTGAATCAGTAAAGGGAGGTAATAATTCATTTTCATGGATAATTATTTTTTGTAATAATTCCATGTGTACTGATAGTCAAGTGTGAGAGAGTGCAAAGCTAGAATGGACTGATTATCTTTTGAAGATGTAGATTTTGTTCTGACTTTAAAGGTAGGTTAGAGTATCACAGAAGACATTTGATTATTTTAAGCTCAAGTGGATAATTTAAGAATGCCTTATTCCTTTGTTGGTCTTTTCTCTTTCAGTAACATTTTTGTTGTATTCCTGTAGTCAAAACTTGTTCTTTATATAGATAGTTTGGAAAAATAAAGAAAATAATGTAAACAAATTAAAAAAAGATTTTAAAGCACTTCTGAGGCATCTATCAATATGAGAAAAATATTGATGTTAATTACAAAAAGTGCATGACAATGAGTACTAAATGGTCTCTAGTTACCTACGGGGTAAATCAAAGCAACAGTATTGCAACATACATGAAAGCAATGGTATGATACTAGTTTGTATTTACATGGAATCAGGTTTTGGAAAGTTAGATGAAATAAATATGCATTCTTCCAGTTGGAAAGCAAGTAATGGTTAAGAAATTCTAAATCTAGAATATTAAAATATGTTGACTCCTCATGTTGATAACATATAATTAAAATCAGGCCAATTAAAGATTAATATCTTAAGAGAGCTAATTGGAATATAAATTTGCTGGAGTTTAATACATGCTTTTTTCTGCTACCTTTACTATAATGTAATTAAGAAAAATTGTCTAAGATTTATGTTGGAATCCCTGCAAGCTTTTAGGGATATTCTCAATTTGCATTGACAGAACTTTTATGGCCTTATTGAATACGTGTCTCTCTTTGCCTAAGGTCCCAACTGCAAATCAACTTTGAATGATTAATAAGTGGGTATTGTATTATACCAATCAGTTTTCTGAAATTTTTCATATCTGTAATTGACTTTCCAATATCCTCAATAAATAAAATTCAAAAAAAGATCAGTCAAATTCCTCTGGTTGAAAGTCAACATATCAGGCTGATCCACACCTTGCTAAATTCATATGAGAAGGAGTAGCTTAGGTTAATTTTAATGAAATGAACAATTGCTGGGGTCTAAGAAGTGAGTAATATTGTATGGAGTTTTTAGCTCTTTTTTTTTTGATGCCTCTACTCACTGACCTTCACGTAGAGCCCACTCTAGCCCTATTCTTTATTCTTTGTAATTTCTCCCTTTATCTACCTTTCTCTCTTAGTGCTTCAATTTTCACAAATCACGTTTAATAAACAGGTGATTATGATGCTATCTGCCTTACGTAAGTTGAGAACAAAATAAATACTTTCAGTTGATATTTTTACACAGTACCACAGCATTTTTTATCCTTTGATCTTCAATGTTTTCATGTTCTTTCTGACTTTCAGTCAGGGCTACCGCTCCATTTAGTAGTCACTTACTAGTTTCTAAGAGCTTTCCTTGCATGAGGAGTGAAAGTTCAGTCTTTCCCCATGTGTTTCACAAACCTCCATGGAGTATGTTCCTGTTTAAAATGTTCCCTGGTCAGGCTTAGCACCTTCTACTGTGAGCCATACTAACCTCAAATAAAGTGTGTTCACTCTGAGCATTCGGCCCAACTGTAAAGAGCGCTCTCTGTTTATTTCTCTAAATGGCAAAGCCTGGGGTTGAAGAAAACTTCCTGAAGCGCCTGGGTTAAAAATAAGGTAAAAATAATAGTATGTCTTTGCTTTAGAATTAGCAACCCTAGCTTTCTGCAAGTGTTCCTTAGTAGCCACTTTTCTCTTTAGCTGGTTTTTTACACACAGATGTCTTTTCCACATGTGGAAGCCCGGTCAAAAAAGGCAAAATCATTGGGCATTATAATAATCTTCACCCAGGGAATTAAAATACTTTTATATGTTATGCAGATTCATTTCCCCAATCTGACTCAAAAGCTGCTTTTCAGAAAGGAACATAGAATTGTACTTTGTACAAGCACTGCGTCTAGGAAAGTATATTCCCCAAACAATAGAAATCTCAAAGGAGAAGACTGTCTTTGTTAAATGGCATTTTGTCCCCAGTATACTAGTATCTGTTAGTGTAAATGAAGATTCATTAAAATTTTAAAGAATTCAAATCACAATACAACCATAAAATAAAGGTTAAAAGGCCCCTTTAATTAAAACAAATATGATGACAAATTCTTACCAAAACATCTACTTCAAATGAAAGCACTTGAAAGTATTTCAGTGGCTTCTTATCTCCCTTGAGAAAATGTTAACGAAGTGAATATATCAGCCTAAAAAGTGTTTTCTCATATTGTTTCAGGTTCGTTTGTCGTGCCAGTTATTTCCCTCCAAGAGGCAAACTCTGTTGCAGACAATTAGAGAAACTTCAGAGCCAGAAACAGGAACCAACTTATTCATTAGTTAAATTACAATCAAATTAATATACAAATAAAGCAGTATTACTATGGGGAAATGGCTATACTTACAAAAATTGTTTTCAAGAGGATTATGAATGTCTTGCTTCATAAGAATAAAAGGAACCCCATGCCTCACTTTAGACTTCCTTAGTAAACCCTTCTGACTCCATTTGTTGTGAAGTATTCTAAGTGGGTTTATTCTCTTAGTGGTAGAGTTGAACACAAAGAAACTACTGAAATAGAAGGCTTTTACAAAGCATGTACTGAGACCTACCTTTTTGTTCTGAACTGGAAAACTACTAAATTCATGTACGGAAATACTTTGTTTTCAGCCTACTCAGAATAGAGTAGTCAAAGGATTTGTTTTCAAATGTTGTGCTTAGGAAGAGAAATAGGGGCCCTTAACTGTTCCCAGATGAAAGTAAATAGCATGCCAGATAGAGAATAAGAAATGTAGTGACAGGAAAGCATAAGAAAGAACAGCGTGAAATTGAGGCATTTTATTTTTAATTCAACATATAAAATGTTTAGTTATGGAGCCAGATTCATTAAGCACATTTTGATTTGTATTAAATTATAAACAAAGTTTTTGCAAACTTAGTCTTCTATTTTATTAAAAGTCTAAAATGCTGGCCAAAGAGTAAGTTGGTCCTAAATATTTCTATTAACTGAACATACCTGAAAAATTCATTTGACAAGATTTTTCACATTACAAAACTAGCCATGCAAAGTACATAGACCTAGCTGGCAAAATTAAACAAACAAGGAAGACAATATTGCAAAAGAGGAAACAGGCTAAAACTAAGGCTGGGCTCAGCCCCACTAAAAAAACCCAGACAAATTGTAACGACAGGGATGGGGGCAATTTAGGCCACCTGTGCTTGCTGACTGTCCTTAAAGAATGTTGTCAAGAAACCTTTAAAAAGACTTACTTCTCAAAGGGGTAGGGTAAGATTATACAATTATAAATTGTCTGAGGTAAAAACTGTAAGAAAAGAAATAACAGTGTCCTAGAGTCAGGAAGACACCTGTATAAAGTTTAGTTAAACTGAAGGGAACATAAGGTTATTTGTGGTCAGTGGAGAGAAAATATAATTTGGTTGAGAGAAAATTTAAAAAAAAATTTACTCTGTCTAAACTGAATTCAAATGATTAATGCAAATTACATGGATAACTTTAACTAAAGAATCTTTTCGTGGTCAAATCATGTGTTTGTTCATTTTGACTTAATTTCAAGTATCTGTCTCCTCTGTCAGCAGAACAGCCCTGAAAAGGGCGGTTCTGCTTATCATAAGAATGGATCTCAAAGCGAACATTTACATCACATAGGTCGCACTGCAAATGTAAAGACTCCACGAAATACATTTTGGGCATATGATAGTGCTTCAGGTCAGCAGAGTTTTGTAGACTAGGCTTATAGAAGCGATTGACAATACATATTGTTTATCTACCACTTTTTAAAAGTTACCCTTCTGTTTTCAATGAAAAAAAGATTCAGAAGTACATTTATTATGGTCCATCTTGCTTAGCATTACTGTAAGGACTATTTAAAGTGAGGATCTCTATACAAGGTTTTTCAGTATCCAGCAAGTTAGAGACCACTGATCCACTCAAAATACCAGTATAAAAATTCACTATATACACTTACAGTTTCTTTTGAGATACATGCTAGAACATACCTTATTATAGGATGTATGTTCCATAAATAAGGTACAAACGAAAGTGGCCAGGTATTCTAGGAAGAGAAAATCTTTAGGACTATATTAGTAAAATTACACTGAGAAGTCCTAGACAATCAGTGAAATAGTCTGAAGAGTAAAAATGATTTTTTTATAACTGCCTTAATATCATCAGAGTGACTCTCATTGTTTCTCAGGATAAAGTAATTGAAACAATTTATCCTCAAGACAAGTGCTATATAACTCTATTATTGTTGTCATGAGTTTAGTCAAACTACAGTACAGTTTGAATAATACCAGATGTACCAGAAGTGCTGCTTCTTTTGGAAGTTATGGAAACCTAGCTCGCTAAATGACAGTGGCAAATGACTTACTACCCACTAGACTACAAGCTTCTTGTGGGTAGATGATGTTATATTTCATGTAGTGTACATATCAGTTGCTATTAAACACATAAGTAAAGAAATGTTCTTTGTGTTAGAATCTTGGCAGGAAAGGGAACTTTATTAATACATATCTACTTAATTCCTATGAAAGGAAGAATTTTTTAACTAAGCCTATTTGAAACTGTTTTATTCTCATAATGTTAAATTTCTCATAAAATCATACAATTTATCATCCAAATTTAGGACATTTTTGTTCAGGGAAAAAAAAAACTACATAGGACAAGACCTGTAATGATTTACTGAAATTTCTATTACTATACCCATTTTACAGATAAGGAAACTGAGGTTTCTTTATAAGTAAAATTTTACTATCTTGCAAGAAAATAAATGGGTGAAAGGCAATAGGGGACATGTGTTTCCCATCCATGTTACATAGGCTTTGCAGAATGCTCATTTACCAATCATCAGTGTCCCTCCGAGTGTTACCCTGGATGTTGGGGTACTAATAGGAACCTCATTTGTGATCACTGAAAGCTTTTCCAGCTTAAGGCTTTGTAAACCTACAAGCAAATTAATTCAAAATAGCCAAGCACATTTTAAGTAATGAAAATTATATGCAATTTAGAAGCCATTAAACTTAAATATGTGTGTTAGCAACTGAAAATATAGTGCAATAGGTTTCCACTGTTAACTTTTCATTGCTGCACCATAGTAACTCCGCATAGTAACTTTCCTATTCCCTGGAAATAGTGAAAATTGTAGTTAGGTGATGGTTTTTATTTTAACGAAACTGTTTTTGTTCTTGTTCTGTTTAAATTCCTTTTTTCTGGTGTAGGTTTAGCTTGCATTTTCTGCATTGCATGCTGTTTTGTGCCTGTTATGTTTTATTTGGAGGTGGCTTTTGCCTTGAAGAGAAGTTGGTTTACAGTTACAAAGGTTCCCACTTCAGGTAACAAAAAGAATCTATTGTTTATAATTTTCTATGTCTATTTTTAATTTCCCAGAAGTTATACAGATCCTCTGTGTCCAGTATAGTCAAAGCTATTTGCCACCGAATTTTGCTATCTCTGGGCATTATGTGGCATGAGGCAACGTATATTTTGTTCTTCTGCTCACCTTCTTCCTGCTGTAATCATAAGAAAAACTGGAAAAGTACGTTTCAGAAGAAGTCTGAGCCAAAAATGGGTCATCTATTGGACAAAATTGATTTGTCCATGTCTATCAAATGAAATAGCACCTTGGTAAAGGATCAGATATAATTGAAATTACATTAATGACAAAACATCTCCATGTACTTTTGAATATATTATCTATAATATATTTAACCAGCAAGCATATTTCTTGGCTACTGCATATCAGGGTTTTAATGTTGAAAAGTTTGGTGTCAGAAATTATGTGGTTATAAATTAAAATATTTCTGTTTTTAAAATGTGTTTAGTTGTTATTAATATAATACAATCTCTCTGCTTTATAGACATGTATTAAAAGCTTCCCTTCTCAATCTAAGAACTTATTGGCAGAGATCAATTATGCATGGAATTCTGGCTTCCGGTAGGGACTTTCTGGTGAGCTCTGATGCTTCTATCCATGTAAAATAAAAGTTAATAAAAATACTGTTAAGAGTTCTGATTTAATATGGTTATGGGGGGATTTAAAAATATTTCCTGTTTTAATTGAGGTTTTTTAAATTTTTTTTGTTTTTTAATGCTCAACCCACTAAAGAAGTCCCAATTACATCATATTCGATGACTTCCGTTAAGGTAATAGATTAAAAAGCTCAATTAGCTTAAATCTACCTTGAGTGTATGAAGAGTTTTTTTCTTGAATATTGCATATGGTTCTTAATTTTTTAATTTTAAAATATTATTTCTCAATATTGCAAAACTTAGTATATATATGTAAGAAGTATAGTAGCTAAAAAATGAGGTGAACAAAAAAGGGTTCCATGGAAAGCAACCTCACAGAGTGATTTTAACATAAATTCTTAACTGTGCAAGCTGTTGTGGGTAGTCATATACCAGGCATAAAATTTCTTTCCTAAAATGCTTCTCTTTTCCTTAAGCAAGCCCTGTCCATTGTTTCTTTGCATTTAGGTTAACACATCTTTGAAATGCCCCCTTTCAGATTCCCCAAGAGAGTACATAATCTTAACTACCCTGTAATCCAGCAATTTTCAAACAATGTGCTGTAAAAATTTTTTAAATGTGCAATACCTGACTATTTAGTCAGGGACACTGACTTCTTTTCCCTTAGATTGTCAAATAGAAAAAATGACAACAGCTATGTTGAACAGAAGTGGTAGAAAACAGTATGGAATTTCCTCAGAAAACTGGAAATGGAACTGCCATTTGACCTGGCAATTCCATGTTGGGTTTATACCCTAAGAATCCTGCAACACCAGTTCAAAAGAACCTATGTGCCCCAATGTTCATAGCAGCACAATTTACAATAACCAAGCGCTGGAAGCAACCTAAGTGCCTATCAGTAAATGAGTGGATCAGAAAACTGGTACATTTACACAATGGAATACTATGCAACAGAAAGAAAGAAGGAGCTCCTATCCTTCATGACAGCATGAATGGACCCGGAGAGCATTATGCTAAGTGAAATAAGCCAGATGGTGAAAGACAAACACCATATGATCTCACCTTTAAGTGAACCTAGTCAACAAAACAAGCAAGCAAGCAAAATAGAACCAGAGACATGGAAATAAAGAACACACTGACAGTGACCGGGGGTGGGGGAGCAGGGAGATAAATGGGAAAGAAGAGGAGGGGTCGTCAAGGAACATGTATAAAGGACACATGGACGAAGCCAAAGTGGGCTAGGATTGAGGGTGGGAGGTGGCGATGGGTGGGGAGGGGTGGTGGTGGTGGGGAAATGGAGACTACTATACTTGAACAACAATAAAGAAGAAAAAGAAAAAGAAAAAAGACAACAGCCAACACAGTGACTATTCTGTGTGAATGAATCAAAATTATACCTATTGTTTTTCTCAGAGCTGCAAAAAATGCATTTTTGGTATGATGCAGAATTTAGTAATTAGTTTGTGTGTACCATGAGATAAAAAGGTTTGAAAATTGCTGCTGTGATCCAATCTGGAGTTGCTTCCTCCCACCCTCATGTAACCTTCTTTAAGGTTTCTCCTTAATTTCAAATGTATAATAGAAGCTGTAAAACTGTTATTCTCTGGAGCATTTGAGCTCTTGCTCTCCAGCATGTCATCAGTTTGGTTCAAATAGGATCAAATAAACTCATAAAAATTCCCTATAGGTTTGGATGTTTCTTACATTGACAAATAATCTTCCATACTTGCAGTATTGTAAGAAATTGGTTTACTACTTCTAAAGTATGATTCAAAAATCTGCTTAGCTTTTATGGACAATATATTCAAAAGTACATGGAGATGTTTTTTCATTAATGTTATTTCAATTATATCTGATCATTTACCAAGGTGCTATTTCATTCGGTAGATATGAACAAATCAATTTGATGCAATTGTAAACATGTAAGTAATGATATGACAACACTAAGGGAAATATTATGAAGTTTGATTCTTGGATTGATCAAACACAAAAAGGATGACTGAATAAGGTTAAGAGTGTTAGGATACTGGAATTGATATGCATAGTATAAAAAACCAGGTCAAGTAATAACTTTTGGGTACATTCTCATTCATTTCTTTTTAAACTACACTTTTTATTGTTGTTCAAGTACAGTTTTGTCCATATTCCCCCACCCTTGACCCCACCCATCCTTGACTGTCCATGAGTCCCTGATATATGTCCCTTGACCACCCTTCCCCTGTTTTCCCCTGTCTTCTCCTCCCTCCTCTCCTCTGTTCACTGTCAGTTTGTTCTTCACTTCAATGTCTCCAGTTACATTTAACTTGCTGGTTTGTTCCGTTGATTAGTTCCCGCTTCTAGGTGAAATCATGTGGTATTTGTCTTTTACCACCTGGTTTATTTCGCTTAACATAATGCTCTCAAGATCCATCCATGTTGTTGCGAGAAGTAGGAGCTTTTTTCTTTCTGCTGCATTATGTAAATGTACCATAGTTTTTTGATCTACTCATATACTATTGGGCACCTAGGTTGCTTCCAAAACTTGGCTATTATAAATTGTGCTGCTATGAACATTGGGGTACATAGATTCTTTTGAATTAGTGTTTCTGGATTATTAGGGTATAATCCCAGCAGTGGAATTGCTGGGTCAAAAAGCAGTTCCATTCTTAGTTTTTGAGGAAATTCCAGACTGTTTTCCACAGTGGCTACACCAGTGTGCATTCCCACCAACAGTGCACTAAGGTTCCCTTTTCTCCACAACCTCACCAGCACTTGTTTTTTGTTGATTTGTTTATGATAGCCATTCTGTCTGATGTGAAGAGATATTTCATTGTGGTTTTAATTTGCATCTTTCTGATAGCTAGTGATGCTGACCATCCTTTCATATGTCCCTGGGCCCTGCGTATATCCTCCTTGGAGAAGCATCTGTTGAGGTCCTTTGCCCATTTTTAATTGGATTGTTTGTCTTCCTAGAGTGGAGTTGTGTGAGTTCTTTATATATTTTGGAGATCAAAATGATACCCTTGTCCGAGGTATCGTTGGCAAATATATTTTCCCATACAGTTGGTTCCCTTTCATTTTGTTGATGTTTTCTTTAGCCATGCAGAAGCTTTTTAATTTGATGAAGTCCCATTTGTTTATTCTTTCCTTTATGTGCCTTGCTCTAGGGGACATGTCAGTGAAAATATTGCTGCATGGGTTATCCAAGATTTTCATGCCTATGCTCCCCTCCAGGACTTTTATAGTTTTGTGACATATATTTAAGTCTTTTAACCACCTCAAGTTTATTTTTATGTAAGGTGTAAGTCGGTGGTTGAGTTTCATTTTTTGCATGTAGTTGTATGGGTGTCCCAACACCATTTTTGAAGAGGTTATTTTTACTCCATTTTATCCTTTTTGCCTTCTCTGTCGAATATTAACTGACCATAGAGACATGGGTTTATTTCTGGGTTCTCTATTCTGTTCCATTGATCTATGTGTCTGTTCTTATGCCAGTATCAGGCTGTTTTGATTACAGTAGACTTTTAGTATAGTTTGATATCAGGTATTGTGATCCCTCCAATTTTGTTTTTCTTTCTCAAAATTGCTGAGGGTATTTGGGGTCATTTATGGTTCCATATAAATTTTTTAATTTCTTGTTCTATATCTATGAAATATGTCATTGGTATTTTAATAAAGATTGTATTGAATCTATAAATGTATATCTTCAGATAGTATGGACATTTTAATGATGTTAATTCTTCCAATCCATTAACACGGTTTATGCTTCCATTTATTTGTATCTTCCTTAATTTCTTTCTTCAGCATTGTGTAGTTTTCTGAGTACAGGTGTTTTACCTCCCTGGTAAGGTTTATTCCTAGGTACTTTTGTTGTTGTTGTTGTTGCTATAGTGAATGGGATTTTTTCCTGATTTCTCACTCTGATATTTTGTTGTTGGTGTACAAAAACACCTTCAATTTCTGAAATTTGACTTTGTATCCTGCTGTTTTGCCAAGTCACTTATTAGATTAAGTAGTTTTTTGGTGGAGTCTATAGGATTTTCTATGTACACTATCACATCATCTGCAAACAATGACAGTTATACTTCCTCCTTTCCTATTTGCATACCTTTTATTTCTTTTTCTTGTCTGATCCCTGTGACCAGGACCTCCAAAATTATGTTGAATAGAAGAGGTAAAAGAGAACACCCTTGTCTTGTTCCTGATCTTAGTGGGAAAGATTTTAGTTTTTGCCCATTGAGTATGATGCTGTTGGTAGGTTTCTCATACACGGCCGTTATTATGTTGAGGTATGCTCCCTCTACTGCCACTTTGATGACTGTTTTCTATCATAAATGGGTGCTGTACTTTGTCAAACACTTTTGCTGCATCTACTTATATGATCATGTGATTTTTTTGTCTTTACTTTTGTTTATGTGATGTATTATGTTTATTGATTTGCAAATATGGTAACATCCTTGCATCCTTGGGGTGAATCCCGTTTGATCATGATGGATGACCTTTTTAATGTGTTGCTGGATGTGGTTTGCCAATATTTTGTTGAGTATTTTAGCATCTATATTCATAAACAATATTGGTGGTTTTCTTTTCTTCTATCATCTTTATCTGGCTTTGGGATTAGGATGATGCTGGCTTCATAAAAAGAGTTTGGGAGTCTTCCCTCTTTTTGGATTTTTTTGTAATAGTCTGAGAAGGATAGGGTTAGCTCTTCCTTAAATGTTTTGTATAATCCTCCTGGGAATCCATCCTGTCCAGGGCCTTTGTGTACCAGGTGTTTTTTGATTACTGCTTCAATTTCCCCAGCTGTTATCAGTCTGTTCAGGCTTTCTGTTCCTTCTTCATTCAGTTTTAGAAGATTATATTTTTCCAGGAATTTATCCATTTCACCCAGGTTTTCAAATTTCTTGCCATGTAGTTCTTTGTAGTAATTTCTTACATTCTGTAGTATTTCTGTGGTATCAGTTGTGATCTCTCCTCTTTTGTTTCTGATTTTATTTATTTGGGTCCTCTCCCTTTTTTTCTTGATGAGTCTGCTTAAAGGTTTGTCAAATTTTTTTTTTTTATCTTTTCAAAGAACCAGCTCCTGGATTTATTGATTATTTGAATTGTTCTCTCAGTCTCTATGTCAATTAATTCTGCTCTGATCTTCCTTATTTCCTTCTAATTGTTCCAGGCTTTGTTTGTTGTTGTTCCTCCAGTTCTTGTAGATGTTGTGTTAGGTTTTTATTCGAATTGTTTTTATCTTTTCTCAGGTAAACCTGTATCACTAAGAACTTCCCTCTCAGAACTGTCTTTTCTGTGTCCCATAAATTTTGGACATTTGTGTGTTCATTTTCACTTGTTTCCAGACAATTTTTTATTTCTTTCTTGATCTAATTATTAACCCATTCATTGTTTAATAGCATGATATTCAGTCTCCATGAGTTTGAGTGTTTTTGAGTTTTTTCCTTGAGGTTGGTTTATAGTTTCAGGCCCTTGTGGTCCAAGAAAATGCTTGATATGACTTCAGTTTTCCTGAATTTGTTGAGGCTTGTTTTGTGTCCTGTCATGTGGTCTATCTTTGAAAATGTTCCACATACATTTGAAAAGAATATGTATTTTGCTTCTTTGGGATGAAAGGTTATATATATATATATATATATTTAAGTTGATTTGATCTAGGTCATTATACAACACCACAATATCCTTGTTGATATTTTGTTTAGAAGATCTACCCATTTTTGACAGTGGGTAGGGGTGTTTAGTTTCCCCTAGTATAAGTGTGTTTCTGTCTATGTCTTTCTTGAAGTACTCCAACATTTTCCTTAGATATTGGGGTACTCCTATGTTGGGTGCATATATATATTTACAATGTTTATGTCTCCTTGATGGACTCATCCCTTTAATATTATGTAGTGTTCTTCAGTATCTCTTTTTTGGCTTTTGTTTTGAAGTCTATTTTGTCTGATATAAATATTGCTACCCTGGCTTTTTTTTCCTGTCCATTTGCTTGGAATATTTTTTTCCAACCCTTCACTCTCAGCCTGTGTAGGGTATTTTTTTCTGAGCTGGGTCTCCTGTAGGCAGAATATGTGCAGGTCATGTTTTCTTATCCATTCAGCTGCCTTATTTTTTTTTATTAAAGCATTTAATCCATTTACATTTAAGGTCATTATTGAAAGGTACTTAATCATTTTTCCCTCTTTGTACCTGCATTCCTCTCTCTCTTTCTTCCTCTTCTTATAGCAGTCCCTTTAGCATTTCTTGCAGTGCTGGTTGGGAAGATATGTATTCTTTCAGCTTCTTTTGTCTGGGAAACTCCTTATTTCACCTTCCATTTTAATTGAGAGTGTTGCTGGGTAGAGTAGTCTTGGCTGCAGGTCTTTGTTTTTCATTATTCCAAATATTTCTTGCCATTCCTTTTTGTTTTTTTAGTGTTTCTGTGGAGGAGTCAGCTGCTAGCCTTGTATTTGTATGCTACTTCTCATCTCTCCCTTGCTGCTTTTAAGATTCTCTCTTTGTCTTTAAAACTTGGCATTTTAATTATGATGTGTCCTGGAGTGGACCTGTTTGGGTTCATCTTGATTGGGACTCTGTGCCTCCTGAACTTGCATGATGTTTTCCCTCTCCAGGCTCGGGAAGTTTTTTGTCATAATTTTTTGAAACAGGGTTTCTATCCCTTGCTCTTTATTTCCCTTCTGGTATTCCTATGATGTGAAAGCTGTTGTGTTTCATGGTGTCTTGCATTTCCCTTAAGATAGCTTCATATTTTTTGAGTCTTTTTTTTTTGTGCAGCTGCTTAACCTGGATATTTACTTCTGCCTTATCTTCTGCTCAGTAATTAAGTCCCCTGCCTCATCCAGCCTTCTTGTAATTCCTTCTAGTGCATGTTTTGTTTCAGAAATTGTATTCTTCATTTCCTTCTGGTTCTCATTTAAGGTTTCTGTTTCCTTTTTCATACTGTTGTAGTTCTCATTCAGTTCCTTATAGTTGTCTGTGAGTCCCTTGAGCATCCTTATTGCCATTCTTTTGAATTCTGTATCTGATAGTGCGCTTGCTCCTGTTTCATTCAGCTCTTTTAGTGGGGAGTCTTCTATTCCTTTAGACTGATGGTTCTTTCTTTGTCTCCCCATATTCGGGGACTCTTTTTGTTTGATTCTGTGATTCCTGATGCTCTGCTTTGCCAGCTATCTTTGTAGTGTGAACTTCTGTGGTAGGAGTTCTGTGGTACTCAGTGACGTGGTCTTTGGTCTTCTTGTCTGGATGCTCTGGGTTTACCCTTTCTTCCATTTGTGTGATGTCTCTTCTTGCAATTGGGCTTTTCCTATTGGTGGTTCCTTTATTGATGGGTTCTCTCCTCCTGCGGGTTTACTGGCATTCACAACTCCCACCTTGTCTTGTATGTGACCAGGGGCAGGGCGAAAGTGAAATGGAGTAAAACACTGGGGGTGTGTTTTGTGGGAATTAAAGTACTAACAAGTAAGGAACAGTTAGGAGATCCTTAGAAAAGTACCACGATAAGTGCAATAATTCACCTAAGTAGCTACTTTTTATAAAAGGTGAAAAAGAGATAAGACTCATATGGGGGTGGAGGAGGGAAGAATGTGAGCTGACTCCAGAAAGCAGAACACCTATGTGGGGTTAGATGAGATATAGTGAGAGTAAGTGATAGAAATTTGGGGTATTGTGGGAGAAAATAAAGTTAGCCACAACAGTAATAAAGGTCAGGCAGATAACGAAATGGACCAAAACCCAGGTAGGGTGCTGTGTGGGATTTGGAACAACAATAATAAGATAGCAATATTTAACCTGAATAAAAAGAATAAAAATTAAAAGACCAAGAGTGGTGTGTTATTGGAATATGGGTTCAGTGTCCGAAAAGAAATTAAAATGTAATAGGAAAGTGAGAATAGGAAAACTACTCAAACTATGAAATCAAACAAAAGAAATGAAACAAAATGTAAAGAAGAAAAATTAAAATATATAATAAATAAAAATAACAAAAAACAATAAAAGAAAAAATACAATGTAAGTTCTGAAGGATATCAAAGTGAATTTTTTTCTTAGTTGTTGGTGTTAGCCTTCTGATCTCTCTCTGGATCTGTTTGGTCCTTTCACAGCTCCAGGTCTTATTGCCTTACAGTTAGAAGGAAAAAAAAAAGGGAGGAAAGAAGGAAAAAATGCCTCCTGCTGATGTCAAACCCATGAAATGGGTTCTGCTCTCTTCTTTGATGAAGAGGGGGGTTGGGCCCAGTTTCTTGTTCTCTGTTTGTTTGTTTTTTTCCTCTCCTGTGGATCTGTGATGGTGGCTATGTCTGGGCTGCCATTTTCCCAGCTCACAGCCTCTACCTGAGCCCTCAGAGTGCTGCAAGGCCTGCATTGTCCTATGTGTCAGGCCTGCACCTTTGATCCCCCTTGGTGTGTAGCCCTTTGATTAGTCTGTGAGGTGCACTGAGAGGGAGCAAGTTGCACCCCTCCTCATCACTCTTGGATGGCTTGGGTGCTGCATTTGTGCACAGTCCTTTTTGGGTAGTTTAGTTCCACTATTAAATTAAGTCTCTCTGGGGACTGCTACCTCTTCGGCTCCAGTTACCTCACTTTGATCAGTTTTGGGGAGTCCTCATTTGGAGCAATTCACTCCTCTCCTCCACCTTCTCTGTCCTGTCAGGCGACAACACACCAGGGGTCCTTGCCCAGCAGCTCAAAGCCTTTTTTTGAGTGAATTCCCTTTGTTTGTTGGCGACCTTTCCTAACCATCATTGGGATTTTCACTCAGCCCAACTCTGACCAGTCCCAAGACTATCTGGATCATGGCCAATCATAATTCTTCTCTTCTCCTGTCTCCCGGTGTCACCCAGCTTCCCAGTTTCTCTAGTATTGTCCTACTTGGCAACCTCTGTCTCAGCTGTGGCGCACTGCCTACTCTGTGTCTCCCACTGACCAGTGACCAGGTATCTACTGGAGCAGGTCTGTGACTTCCTGATCTGGGGGTGGCGGGGAGCTGGCAAGTTACAATCGCTCAGCCGTCTCTCCTCCAAAGCTCCTGCAGTAGCCGTTGTCCCTGGCATGGGATACTGCAACCTTCCCCAAGGTCTACAAAACCTCCCTACCATCCATTTTCTATCGTCCTCTGCAACCTTTGACTTCCAAACTTCAAATTAGTTGGAATTCCATTGGCTGATCGCTCAGTTCTTCAGAAAATAGGCCAGGTGTCCCAGTTGGGTGCACAAGCAAGAGGGTTTGGTTCCCACCTACTTTGCCTCCATCTTCCGACTCCTAAAATATTTTTGTGAACAAATGTTACTGAGAACTTGCTGTATAGTAAGTACTATGTTAGAAACATTATATATTATAAATAATTTGAGCATGATTTTAAATAACTCACAATCTGGTGAAGTACAATTGTGTGCAGTCTCAGTCACAGCATAATTAGTGCTAAGAAAAAATAAAACACAAACAAATACTACTGGAACACAGAATAACACCTAAAACTGAACAGTTTGAGGAGGATGGAAGGAATCATTAAGATAAAATTGAAAGTTTACCATCATTGGCACTGTGCAAATACATACCAAAACACATTGCAAGAGGGGGTGGAAAGGGGAGAGAAGGGGGAAAGGAAAAGACAAAGAGGAAGAATATGTACAGAGCCTTGTGCATAAATGACACTTATATGTGTGTGCTCATCTTATTATGGCTATGTTCATACCCTGAAGTTATACTTCTGAGTGTAGAGCAAATTGTGTTTTAAACTTGAGTGAGATCTCTGAACCCAGGCACACTGTACAGAATCCTAAATGTGCTGCTTGCAGCGGAAACACAGCTTCTAAGAAAACAAAACTCAGACATTAGCTTATTTGGGCAAGTTATAAGACAGCAAGTAGCTGCAAATGACATCTGAATAAAAAGGTTTTGTAATTTAAAAACTACTATCATTTGCTCTCATTTTATTATTAGCTCGGCACATTTCAGAGTTTATATTTTCAGGAAAATAAATTTGTTTTTTGAGATTAGTGTGAAAGAGAACACTAAATTTGACAGGTGACCTCTGATGAAAACAAACAAAAAATCAACACTTTTAGAATTAAAAGTATAGGGGATAAAATAGGTGAACATGTTTTATGAAATTTTATGTAAAATAATACTCACTAGAACATGTCCATTTGGCTCTCCAAAAATTCACAACATGTGACAAGGGACAAAGCCAGGGAGTCTAATTCAATACCTCCTGTTTCTATAGAAACAGCATTATTGACACCCACTTTTTTCTATTTCTATGGTAACAGGACACAGAAGTACCTTAGAAATGGAAAGGGTACACATAAGAGATCTCTCAAGTGCTGATGGAGGTGAATGGAGGCTGGTGATGACAGGAAGTACAGATGCTCACTAACCTCTGACAATTTTAAGAATCATAAGAAGGGCATTGAAGCTAGAACTTGGCTCCCATGATAGGATTGTTTTCTTCCCAGGTCGGGGCCCTACTATGCTAAACTGAGTTCAAAAATAAATATTCCCAAACTATTTGAGTTATTTTAACTGCACACCTTATTAGACTTTGTTTGACAATTAAAAGCAGAATAAAAGTTTTTAAATTGTTTAATAAAATATAAATAATTTATTCTCCCTTGTACTTATACACTGTTATTATCACTGAATTACTCCATAGAATGGAATAACATTACTATTGCTTAGTTCTTGGAAGAAATAATAAGATAGCCTCCGGAACATAAAGACTATTTTATAGGTTAAGTTGTTCCCAGCTTCTAACTCATTCAAGTAAATTTATTCTTGCAGACATTTTTTCCAAAAATAATAAAGGTTTAGAGCATGAAAAGAGATAGGAAGAAACATAGTCAGGCAATTTGAGTATCTCAGTAGTGGAATTATTCATGGTTAAATAGGCTCTTAGCTTTTTCTTCTCATTGACATATGCCAAATATAATAGTAACAATGCAATGAAGGACAAAAGCTTTCTGTACCATTCCCTGAATCATTTCCTACAATTCTCTTAAAGTTAAAATTACTTAACGTTGCAGGGAAAAAAGAATCAGGAAAGCACGTAGTGGGTTAAACAATGTACAAAACCTCTAATGAAATAAGTTCTTCCTACCGCACACACCGACAATATTGGACAGGAACAGCCATCCAAGTAAGAGTCTATGTGGTCTCTCCTGTGTAGTGGACAGAAATTTCATGAAAAAAATACGACTGGTATAGCTCCGTCTTTAATTAAAAATGCTTTATTCCTTGGGTGTATATATTTGACATTTCATGTTTGTTTCTTTAATTGTGAGGGGTTATTGATTTGTGAGCATGTTTACAACATATTTGTCTTATTTGTTAACATTTGCTCCATGAATTCTCACTTTCTAGTTCTGACAAAATAAAGACAACCTCCTTGAAGACTGTGCCTTAGGTTTTACTGATACCTTTTTCATTGCACCAGGAAGAAATAATCCAATTTCATACTTTTAGAATTCATGGAATAAGGTAACTATGACAAAGAATGTGGGACAGATGTACTTGTAATGGGAAACGCCCATGCATTCTTAAAATGCATACTCATGTGATTGGTGTCTAAAGAAAGTTCACTCAATAAAACACTCCAAGGACCAGGATTTCATCAGTTTGTCAGTATTTGGTGAAACAAGTCATAATTTAAAAAATAACTTCAAACATGAAAGTAAAAATAAACATATCAGCTTTTTTCATCCATATATGTTACTTATATAAGTAAATTAATTACATCACAGTATCTCCTAGCTTATGACAAATATTTTATTATTCCTGTTCTGTGCAATTTTAGAGTGGTGTGAGATAAGATTATACAACAAAATAATAAGTAGACTATTATTTGAAGACAATGAAATAGTCAACTTTACAGACAAGAAATTTTCAGTAAAACTAGTTAGCTGTATTATTCAACTCAAAGAGTATGTCAATAGTTTCTCTAGAAATAGTTCCATATATGTCTATGCTTACATTTAAATTTATTTCATGGTTTTGCTCTTTAAATATTTTGCATTTTATTTATAATTATGCATTCGTTGTATGATGAATGATATGAATGCAAAAATTTAAATCGATGAATTTAAATTAAATCATATTGTCAATGTGGCTAAAATGTAAACCCACATATTTTGTATTATAACTAAATTAGCATTTTTTAAGTGTTAAATCTGTAAAATAGGCAAAGAAATTGCTGTCAATTTTTATATGTAAATTCCAGGACTTATTCAATATGTGGTTCAATAAAAGCACTTGCTTTTCCTTTTCTATTTTTATATTTTTAGCTAGATTTTATTGATAAATACATGAGTTGGTATATTAGTATGAAATTTGTGGTACATTCGTATTGCTTATGTAACATATAACTTAACTGCTTAATTTAGCATAATAAATTATCACTGCTGCCATTTAGCCACCGATCTGTCTTATTACTGGCTTTCTGTCAGCTCTCTCAGGTAAGACAACCAATACCATGGAACATACTATGTGCCATTGAAAAATCATGGATTATGGACTCCACAACTCATGCACGAGCGTTGTTTTTGCATTTTACTAGATCATCAAAATTTTTTCTCTGTGTTATATATCAATATGTTAAAGCATTTTTTAAATTATAAAACACTTTGCCAAAATAAAGATAGTACTGGGTGACAAAGTGGTAAAGTGGAAAAGGGTGGACATAGAAGTGGGACAGTCCTACCTTTGAATCTGATTTTGCCAACTTTTTACTGAGTTATATTGGCCTGGTTAGCTATATTGACAGTTTTTGATTTTTCTCATACAGAAATAGAAGAGGAAACAGCATTTATTAGAAGAATTCTGTGGTAATGAGAAAGAATACCTACAAACATAGCCAGTAGTCTAGAAATAGATGCATGTTAAATAAATACGAGATGAAATATCATAAAAATTTAATTTACTAGGGCAATGTTTCCCATGAGTTTCCTCTTTATAATGTAAAAGTTAAAAAAAAAAAAAGGAAGCGAGTTAATACATATCGACCACTTACTATACTCCAGCTACCGCTCAATAATTAGCACTTTGCTCCCTAGTTTAGAGCACCCAGGATAATTTAGACACCTAGGTTTAATAAAACACCACAGCTTCTCCCTGGCCCCCAGCAACATATGTAACACAAGTGAGTTCATAGCACTGACGCATGGACAGGGAATCCCACACCTTTCCCCAGACACACGATTTCCCAGAATTTCAGTTCATGACACAACAAGACTGAACATAGCAGAGTTGTCCTGGGAAGGTGCCAGTCTTTTTCCTCTTAACTTGTGCAAGGCTATTTTTCTACTGTTAATGAGAGGTCACAAGGAGTGACTGAGGGGTAGAGCTCACATCCCCTTCTATTGCCATGCCACCAAACAATTTCTTTTGACCATCTTCTCTATTCTTTTTTTTCTCATTCTAATAATCTGTATTTATATATCCAATCCTATATATTTTGACATGTTATCTCCATTCATAATTTGTTGTTACTTCAATTGCCTGCTAATTTGCCCTTTCAGGAACAAACAGCAAATACTCTTAATCATAGCATAATACTATTGTAGTTTCATATAATTAACCTATTAGAGGCAGTAATGCTGGAAGGACTGAAGCACTGGAATTAAGGGTACTCTAAAATGAGAACATAGGATATAACCGCTGTGCATGGCCATTTCATGGATTCACATTTTGTTTACCCACACAAATTAATGGCGAGTAATAACTCCGACACAAATAATCTCAGGTAGTAACCTCCTAAAAGTTGGTAAACCGACAACCATTCCCGGGATTTGAAACACCTCTGATTTTGTGAGTGTGTTGGTGTACATCCCTTTTATTTAGTTATTCTGTTCAAATCTGTTTGACCTGAATATGACTCTGTTCTTTCTAAATTCATACAGATTAATGGTTAATAAAAGGTTCTGGGTATGTAGAAATTTGTCTTCAGTTTTAATCTAGGTGCAAGATAATTTATAAAAGAGGTGATAAAATAGCAGTGTGGCCTTATGGAAACACCGAATCAAGACTATAATCTATTCATCATCTTAACAGATAAGTAACTAGAAAAATAATATAAATAGCATTATTTGAATTCAGTATTGTTACATTTCTAGAATTTTTAAAAAGACTTTGTATTCATTATTTCACAAAATCCTCACAGATTACCAGATTTGGCAAATAAAATTAGCAAATTTTCTATTACATGTGAATTTCAGATAAACATTTTTTATTGGAAGAATGTCCTACGAACTATTTGAACATACTTATACTAAAAAATTACTTGCTGTTTATATGACTTCAAATGTAATTTGATATTCAATATTTTATCTGGCAACCCTATGAAGTTGCTTTAATAATTACATACCATTAATGATCCTCATTATCAAGTAAAGAAATTGAGGGTAAGTCACTTGCTCAGTGCTCTACAGATACTTAGTTTCAAATAAAATTGATATAGTCTTGATAGCCTGGTTTCACAGTTCATGCTACTATTTCACTATGCTGCTACATCAATGTCTATTCCTATGAGCAGGAAGACAGCCCCATGTGATCACTGTGGTCCCTCTCAACCCTAATCATCCGTGACTTAATCGTACTTATCAAGGTAAAAAAGGGCTTATCCTTTAAAAGTGTATTCCACTTCATTGCTCCAAAATGAATGCCTTTATTTATGCTACATCATTAAAACAGCACTAATGTAAATAACTTGCACATTTTTCTTGAGAAACTTTCCAGAGAGCAATGTGCCATAACGAGCCAATCACTTACTATATCAGGAAATTGATTTCTGTAATGTATCCAATGGACCTTGCAGCCTCTCTCCCAGGTTTTACCTGCTAATTACTAGCTATTTACTTATAAAAATGCTAATAAAATATACATAGATTTAAAAAGCGAGGAAAATGCCCTTTTAAGTAGCACCATGGTTCATTCTCTCCAATGTAAACCAGATCCAGGCCATGACAGACAGAACCATTGTGCGTATGCTGTGGAATTGAAACCTCAGAGGCAAAAATGACCTCCCAGCCATATAAACAGCAGTTCTAAATAGCTACAGAGTTGGGGAGGGTAATAAGGGGGCCAGATAAGCCTACTTTATCTGTGCTCAGTAAAATATTTTGAACTTATTTTGTCTGGCATCACTTCAGACAGGTTCAAGTGACACCTTTCCCACCATTAGTTCATTGCTATGGAGTGGCCAACTGTGGGAAGTGAGCAATATCTCAGAAGCAGAATGGTTGCTCACTGACAGAAGGGAGGACTGTCTTATACTGAAGGCAAGGGAAGAACAATTTATAAATAATCTGGATAGAGGCAATGTAGGGTGTCTGATGGAAATCTGCAGATGGAGACTGGTAAATCTATGGGCATGAACCACTGCCAAGTAGCTCCATGACACTAGTGTCAAATGGTACTTGCTATGCCAGTTGCATGGGCCAAGAACTTGACAACTATGTTCATTTCCTTAGCCTTGAAGAGCCAGCTGATCATGCTGCAATGGAGAGAGAAAACGACTCCACAACTGGGGTACAAATAAACTCAAAGAACCAGGAAACTATACTTATTAATGAAAATCATTGGTCTCTTATTTACTGATATACACCTTCACTATTCTACTGGGCTGGTTCTTATATTTTTCTTTTTCCAACTAATATTTTGTCATGTACATATGAGGGACATTGCCTAGGATCCCAAATAAGAGAGGTTGACTTGATAAAATACACTGCTCGCCATGTGCAACACCTAATTAGCTCTAATCTTTTTTTCTACTATGTAAGAAAGCTTACCTGAATCCATGAGTGAGAGAGAGGGCTTCAAGGGACAACCTTAGTTCCTCATTAATGTATTTTATGAAGAAGAACATTTGCTACGTAATGCCACAAATATCATAACACCTAGGATGTAAGTCACTATGAATGAGAGAAGGGAGCTATGCATATGATAATGATATTCTGCTTAAAATCCTTCAAAGATTCCCTCTAAGGTCGTCATAATTCATCAGACCACCAAGCCTTTTATCATGTGTCCAGGACTTATATCCACAGTGTATCCTCTCTCACTTTTCCCTCAGCAGAAAAAGCAACGATCCACTTGCCATACCTGGAATACATCATGTAATTTAATGACTGATTTCTTTGCTTGTGTTTCCCCATCTGCCTGCATCATGCTTCCCCTGTACTCTATGCATGTTAATCTTTGAAAGCTCAACACAGATGTTAACTTCTCTATGACATTGTACCTATATGTCCAGAAATAATAATTATTTTCTCATTCTCGGTGCTCAAATAACATTTCTTACTTCTCTAATTAGGGAGTTTCTTGAATAATATTATTTGTTGATAAGTTTATCTTTGATAGTGCAAAATGAAATCTGTTAGCATTTGGCTAGTATGTACTTTCCATTATATCCATGGTGTCTGTGATTTAGAAGAAGTTTCATATGTTTGTTAAATAAACAACTAAATGGAAAACAAGTATGTAGTAATCTTAGACTCTCACAAATGTACAACACTTACAAACAGCAATTCCACAAATAGTTAATTGTTTATTCCTTAACAGTTAATAGGGTCAGAAAATAATCTTGAGGACCAAGAAAATTGTTAATGATATGATTTGGGGTCAAGAATAATAGAAAGTAGTATGGTTAATGGAAAAAAAGACATGGTCTTGAATATAGACAGCTTGATTTTTATCTGAAATGCTCTTCCTTTAGTTGTGAAGTCAATGAGTAGTGATTGATCTTCTCTGGGATTCATTGTTATCATCTGTAAAATGTGAATGATAATGAAAGAAGAGGAGAAAGAGGTAGGAAAAGAAGAGAAAGGGGAGGAGGAGGATAAACTGGTGAGTTTAATCTCTGATACATAGTAGACTATAATTAAACATGAATTTACTTCTTTCCTGAGGCTTCGTGAGCTAATGATTTAAATTGAATTAGTCGTGGCAATGGAACAGACCAGGTTAAAGTTGTCTAAAGACAGAGAAGTTAAAGGAAAGTATAGAATATATAGACATTGAGTTTTTAATTACAAATAGAATACAATATTTACCAAACTAGATTTAGAGCATTTTACGTGGTTACTTTTTAACTTCTTTTTAAAAACTGCTATTTCATAAATTCAATTTTATCTAGTTTCAGGCGTGAAAAAAGTACTAAAAATTTTGACACATTTGCACTATTTTTTTTTAATCATCATACCTAGTAGCTTTCTTTATTTCAGCAACTCCATATGTAAGTTAGTCTCTTTACAGTTTCTTCTTTTGGAAACTATGTATATCAGCCTCCTTTATGCCTCTGTATCACATTTATCTTAAACTTTCTGGTGCGTTACGAAAAACAATACTAGCACCTTCTGCTTGAAATAGATAAAAATTGCAGGATAAAAACTATGAAAATGACTCATTTACAAAGTAGTAAAATATTTTCAGTTGCCTAAAAGCATTAGAAACAAAGCATATCTTTTGTTCATTTTTTATACTGAATAATTTTCTTTGAATATCCAGATCTCTGAACAGGGCTCATGATAAAATTAACACTTTTGGTAGTTAATTGACTACCTACTTTAATGACAATTCTACTTGATTATAAAAATGTCTAGACAGGAAAACTAATTTTTCATTAAGTGATTAGGAACTTGGAATAATTATTAAGAAATAATTTATGATTCTGAAAGATTAAAATATAAAATTCAAAGATCATCTAAGAACAGTTAACAAGTTAAATAGACTGTGTCTTTACTACAGTGTTGTAATTATTCAGGCAAATATTACTCATCTTATGAGGAAACTGTTTCAAGGGGTCAGGATAAATAGGTATATTTAACTTATGGAAGTTAAAAACCAATAGCTGTTCTCTCCCTGGTAATCAGAGAGGCTGATGTACACTTATCTCTGTTTACCTTCACCTTCATCCTGTTACCTTCACTTTCACTTTTCTAGACTTTCCTGGAATATGACCATTTATAGACAACAGAATATGGTCATTTATAGACCAGTGATATACAATATCTTTGGAAATCTACTTTTAATGGTCCATGGAATGACATTCTAAAGGAGGAATCTCAGATGCATCTACAGAAGGAAACTATAAAACTTATTGTGTAACTTAAAACTTAATGAAACCTCAGTTGTAGTTCAAGATGCCAGAGACCCACTTCTCCCTGATCCTCACTACTAAATAGAACTAAAAACCCTGATGAAAAAAAAGAAAGGAAAGGAAAAAAAAAGAAAAAAGGCAACAAAGTGCTAGGGGAAAGGTGTTAGGAAGAAAACAAACTGTTTGGGGATCCCAGGGTTAGAGGAATGCCGTATCATGGTAAAATATATCCTCCTATCAAGAGAAGAAGGTGACAGGGTATTTCCCAATACCCAAACTAGGAAGAGAGGCATTCCAGGTGGGCCCATTCTTCTCCTAGGCTGGAAGTGAGCCAATCCTAAAACCCCAGGTCGGACCTGACAGAACCAGCAAGGGAGATATTGATCTGTAGTTCCACTAACAACAATCACTTCCTTTCATTGCTGGTCCTGAGACCTCTCTACCTGGTCTAGAAACACTAGGAAGGCTGATGAGGAGGGGTTGGGATAGAGTGGACAGACCCATAGGAAGTCACATTACAAGACAACAAGCATCCTGAGGACCACTCTCCATCTTTGACAAGCAGAGGTGACCCTGTCACAACAATCATCCTTCCAGGGAAGTTTCTTCATCCTCCTGGCTGGAGACTCCCATTGTCTACCAAGATATACCAGAAAGGCACAACTGGTGAGATCCTTTCTCCCTCCTTAGGCAGCATGAGCAAGGAACAGTGGAAACACCGGCAGTATCATACAAGTTGAGCAGACCAAAATAACAGTGTGGAGCCTTCGAATATTGAAATGTCATTAGAACCACAACCCACAAAAGTAGATCAGGATATGTATGCTAAACCTAAGCACCTCACCTTGAGTTCCGGAGTCAAGCTCAGTCCATTCAAACCAACATGCATTACATTTAGCCATTCCCTAGATTTAGAAAAGCCTATGGATGTTGTAGAACAAAGAGTTCCATTGGAGATCAACAGAAAACTAGCAAATAAAAACACATATCCCATCTGTGAGAAAAATTAAAGAAATAGTGATCAGTAAGTTATTGAGTATTTAAGTTGTCCGTTAACTCAGAAATTGAAGCAAATACCACAACAAAGTTTGGATCAGTCATACAACCAATTTTGTATGGCAAGGAAGCAGTTTTTTGTTTTGTTTTGTTTTTTAAGAAAGGGGCTTTCTAATATTGCATCTTTTCAAAAGAACGAATAGTGGGTCTAGTGACAAATTCAATAGTGTTAGATCATTACATTTATCAATGTAATCCTAATGTCTGTTTATGTAGCCCTTGAGAAACTAATTTTCTGTAAATATCAATCTGGTCAACTTTGAGGAGACAAAATATAATCAGAGATCATTAACTTTAATTGTCATGTTGAGCCCTCGGGACGGGTCCAGTGCAGAGCAAACTATGAACAGTGCTGTTCTCCACCTTGGTCCACGAGTAAGCACCACAACAGATGCCAGGGGAGTGTTCTGTCGAATTGAGATAATCACCCTGCAAGGTTGCAGTGAGCATAGATGAAGAATACTACTGCAGAAAACCTGTATTTGGACAATTTTCCTTTCCTTTCTTAATATGAAAGATTACTGGAAAGATTTATATCTACTTCAATAGAATCTTTGCAATCCTGCCAGAAATAGAAGGGACTCAGGCTAAATATATGTTTAGTTAAGGCCCCTGTAAACAAAAACTCAATGCCTGACTAAAGACCCTCTTCTCTGGGTAAGGTTACACAGAGGACCAAGTTCTTCACTCTCAAGAGTTGGACAAGACTTGATGCTTGGCAGTTCACTCAAAGTATGTCCCACTCACCTTTCTTATTTTTGCTTTCCCTCCCTCTCTCTTTAGTTACTTTCTCAGTCTGAGTTACACTGAACAGAAGACGGTTAGCTCTTTGGGGTTCCTTAAAATTATAGACTATCCTATACCTATATAGGTATTTGTTTATATCGGTCACATTTTATTGTTTTCATACAAACAGTGCTATATTCAGTTTTTTCTCATTTCCATTCAATAAAATACCTTAAAGTTTGTCCTACATCAGTGTGCAATGAGATATCTTCCCCCACCTCACAGGGGCAATATGACAGTAGTTTCTTTAATGAATTAGCATAATGTATTGAGCTTTACTAAACAGCATTTAAGGTTTTATAATCTTGTGCTTTTATAATAATCTGGAATGGGTGTTCTTAAACTTACTTCCTTTTTATTTTTATTGTTGTTCAAATACAGTTGTTCCCATTTTTCCCCCTTTGCTCCCCCCTGTCCCACCCATCCCCCTCCTTCAGTCAATGTCCATCCTGTTGTCCATTATCATGGGTCCTTTATACATGGCCCTTGACTAGACCCTTCACCTTCTTTCCCTTGTTATCTCCTGTCCCCCTTCCCTCTGGTCGCTGTTAGTTCATTTCTTATTTCCATGCCTCTGGTTCTGTTTTACTCATTTGTTTGTTTTGCTTACTAGGTTCCACTTATAGGTGAGATCATATGACATTTACACAATGGAATACTGCACAGCAGAAAGGAAGAAGGAACTCCTACCCTTTGAGACAACATGGATGGACCTGGGGAGTATTAATGCTGAGTGAAATAAGGCAGGCAGAGAAAGACAAACTTACTTCTTTGTAAAAAGGTGTGATGACTCTATAGTATATATCTTAAGTAACACATTTTCTGAGTCAAATAGTAAATCCATTGAAATGATACTAGGTGATGTTGAGGAAAATGTCAAAATGTCACAAAAATGTCAAATGAGTTACACTATGCCAACATGTTTGAGGGTATTGCTTGCTCCCTCATTGCAAATATTGAAAACTCTGCCCTATAATCCTATCTTTCCTGTTCTATTCTCTGTTGTATTCAGTAAAACTATTGATTGTTTAAAAAAAACAAATAAGTTAGGAAACAGTTCCACCTAAGTCCTCATCAACAAATTTTTCAATGTAGAGTTTTGCTGTGCATTGTAGCAATGGCATTTTTAGTGGTTTGTGCTCTTTGCTAAAATCCAAGTCCTTAGCCATTGTGGCCATACCAGCCGAGTTATCCTATCCCCTCCAAAGAATGGACTGATTTCCTCTCAGTGACCTGCTCCTGACTCCCGTGGTCACTGTTTTCCCTGATGAAAAATACAGTGAATGACATGTGTTTTCTCGTTCTGAGACACTTGCACTGACAGAAAGAAGTAGCTCCATAACGTAACTTAAAAAAGAGATTTTTAGTCCTCATTACCAAAGCATATTATACAGAAATAACTAAACCATAGTCTGATCTATGCCTTTATTGCATTCTATAAAATTTACAGATTCCCATTCCCTCCTTGATAAAGATTGTATCTGAGGAAGTTAAGTGTGTATAGAGTACAAATGATCTCTTACAGCTCAAAAATCAATACTTGCCACATCATGCCCAAGAAATCAATCTATTACCAGGGCAGAAGTACACTGTTCAAAAGCTACTTGGGCAGACTGGGGACTGGTGTTTAGGGGAATATTAGAATCAATTGTTTACAAAAGGACTACCTTGAAAAACCAACTTAATTTTATAAGTGTATATGAGAAACACAGTGTTTTTGTTCATTTTCTGAAATGCACTGTATTTGAAACACTTTCATGCATACAAGGTAGGGCAAAAGTAGAGTTACAGTTATGAGTATATGAAATCAGTTCATTGTTGTATTATTGCTTATTAATTATTGTATTATTTTCCATACAAACAACTGCAAACTTACTTTTGCCCCACACCCTGTATATATATTGTAATAGGAGGAACCTTTGTAGATTAGCACATCCTGCGGCATTGATCAGTATTAAGGAATAACATCTGCAATTTTAATTTTCAAGTACAAATAAAATGTAATTATTTCAAAGAGCTTTAAATGTTTTTTCTCTAAGTGATTTTTTTTTGTCTTTTCATAAGAATATGGTTTTTGATATAAGGAAAAAAGTCTGAATTAGGGTAAATCTTGGATGGAATTACAACTTTAAATAGACAGTTCAGGGTGCTGTAGTCTCATTAATGAAAGAGGGAATTCTTATCAGTGGTATCTATATCTGCATATTATCTCTATGGATATCTATCCATGTGTATACATACACACACAAAGTGTTTTTGTTTGTTTTCCTGTTTTGTTTTTAAAAGTCCAGCTCCTAACAAATGAACAAAACTTTGCAAGATGTCAAATGCCATTACCAGAAAATTAATCAACTAAGATCCATGAGTATAATTATAAAACTCATTTCCCTTTCAAGGTCATGGAACTCACTTTCCTTCTAAATTTGCTCATTGAAACAGGTTTTCCCTTTTCTTGGATTAAAATCTGCCCAGTTTTGAAAAAATTTGAGCATTATTGGGTGAAACAGGGTGTCGACATAAAAATTAAAATTTCTAAACATGAATAATAATCATGTATCTCAACAGATATGATATTGAGGCCACCATTTTCCCTGTATGAAGGAAGACCTAAGATGGATAAATAGAATATAATTGGTTTCTTCTCTCATCCTGCTTTTTCCTTTTTTATAATTTATTTTTTATTGTTGTTCAAGTACAGTTTTCTCCATTTTCTCCCCACCACTCCCCCCAAACCCACCCATCCCCATCTCCCACCCTTGATCCTACGCCCCTTTGTCTTTGTCCATGGGCCCTTTATACATGTTCCTTGATGACACTTCCCCTTTTCCCAGTTATCCCTTCCTCCCTCTCTTCTGATTACAGAGAGTTTGTTCTTTATCTCAATGTCTCTGGTTCTATTTTGCTTGCTTGTTTGTTTTGTTGATTAGGTTTCACTTATAGGTGAGATCATAAGGTATTTGTCTTTCACCACCTGGCTTATTTCACTTAGCATAATATTCTCTAGATCCATCCATGCTGTCGTGAAGGGTAGGAACTCCTTTCTTTTTGCTGTGTAGTCCATTGTATAAATGTACCACAGTGTTTTGATCCACTCATTTACTGATAGGCACTTAGGTTGCTTCCAGCACTTGGCTATTGTAAATTTTTCTGCTATGAACATTAGGGTGCATAGGTTCTTTAGAATTGGTGTTTCAGGGTTCTTAGGGTATAATTCCAGCAGTGGAATTGCAGGATCAAAGCGCAGTATGGTACTATTTTTAGTTTTGAGGGGAAACTCCAACTGTTTTCCACAGTGGCTGCACCAGTTTGCATTCCCACCAACAGTGCACTAGGGTTCCCTTTTCTGTACAACCTCTCCAGCACTTGTTTGTTGATTTTTTTATGACAACCATTCTGACCAGTGTGAAGCAGTATCTCATGGTGGTTTTAATTTGCATCTCTCTGATGGCTGGTGATGCTGAGCATCCTTTCATATGTCTCTGGGCCCTCTGTATATCCTCCTGGGAGAAGTGTCTGTTCAGGTCATTTGCCTATTTTTTAATTGGGTTGTTTGTCTTCCTGGAGTGGAGATATGTGTATTCTTAACACACTTTGGAGATCAAACCCATATCCAAGGTGTTATTTGCAAATGTATATTTTCCCATAGGGTTGGTTCCATTTTCATTTTGCTGATGTTTTCAGACAGTTTTTTTTTTTCTTAAGAAAGTCCTATATTAGCTCTCTCTCAAATGTGTCTCCAGGAAACATTCTTTGGCCAAACCATAGATGGAAGGCTGATCCAAATACTCTGTGATCACAGTTAACCCGTGATATGTCCTAGAGATTTTTTAAGAGGAGAGTAAGTCAATAATTCACCATTTTCCCAAACTGTAGAGACTATATATTACACATATTATGTTCTCTGACTGGTTAAAACTTGAAGGAAAAGAAACTTGATATTTAAATGAAAAGTTGCCTTTCAACTTACTGATTGGGCAACTTGTTTTCAGTGGTGAAGTTCAGAAATATTTTCCTTTATGTTATAATTCAATTATTAAATTCCCTCTTCCTTTGCTATTATAATGAATAGCAAGGGAATTCATGTAATTGCCCTATTTTCTTCTTTATAGCTAAGTTATAATATGTGTAAAAAATATATGAGTTCTCAAGAATATTCTCATAACACCACTTGAGAAGATAACTTTCATGCTTTCAACAAGATTGGAACTTCATTGGGAAAGCTCAAACATTTTGATTGACAATTAAGTTACAGTAAACATCTATTAATTAGAAAACAAAAACAATATAGTATTGTAGTAAACTGAGTTTTTATATCAATGGAAAGCTTACACAACACACAGTTCAACTATTACAGACAAGAAATATTTCTAAATCTTATACAAATGAATATAACCTTAACACAAAAAACTTGACTATAACTGTAGCAAAATATGAAAAGATAAAGCAATTTTATTTATGGTCGGTTAAGTGAAAATTCTCATCATAATATTAATACATAGAAACTGAAAGCTTCTTTAAAAGGATAGTCTTCATGAATATTTAAGTTATTTTTTTCAGGAATTCAAGAATATTTCAATACTGATATAATTTTAAAATAAATTTATTACAAAAATCACATGTCATCTCTAAAGAAACTGAAAAAATAACATTTTGAAAAAATAGGCAACACATAAATCTATAGATATTTCTTTCACTTTATAAAATATAACAGTCTCAGCCTCAAACTTATCATAGTGTGATGGAGAAACATCTGAAGGCATTTCTATTAATGTAAAAAAGAATGACAAATGCCCACTCTCACTGCTATTATTAAATATTTTATTTTGATGCTAGTCAACACACATGAAAAAATTTAGAAGAAAAAAATAAACTAGCTGGTGAACCAATCTATATTTGATGATATAATCATATACTTTGAAGACCCAAGGGAAGTAAACTAGTTAAGTCCATATATTTGAAGATAATACAATTATATATTTTGAAGATCCAAAAAAATAACTAAAAAATCCTAATGCAAATAGAAAATAATATTTTTAGACTTTGATGTAAAAAAAATCAATATATGCAAACTAATCATTTGCATATTCAATATACTAGAATAAATTATCTAATTCAAAATATCAACACAATAGGTGATGATATTTCTAGAATGTGCACAATGTGAAATATGCAAGACTTACAAGAAGCAAACTTTAAAACAATCATTACCATCATAAAATAATTTTTAAGCAAAAAGAAAGATATAAAATATTCTTGAATAAGAAGACACGTTGCAGCCTGGCTGGTATGGTTCAGTGGATTGAGTGCCAGCCTGCAAATCAAAGCGTTGCCTGTTCGATTCCCCAGACAGGGATATGTCTGGGTCGCAGGTCAGGTCCTTAGTTGGGGGTGTGTGAGAGGCAAACACGCATTGATGTTCCTCTCTCTTTCTCCCTCCATTTCCCTCTCTCTAAAAGTAAATAAATAAAATCTTTAAAAAAAAAAGGCACATTGAAATAATATAATTATTTTTAAGTTTATTTAAAAATTTAATATGATGCCAATGAAATACTAAATATCGAGCAGGCTATTTTTTTCTAAATAAGACATTCTAAAGTTTATGTGGAAAAACAACTAAAAAAGGAAAAGCTAGAAAGTTTCTAAAAATTTTAAAAACAAACAAAAATAATTGTGTATAACCTCACCATTTCAGATAATAAAGTATTATGAATTTATTTATTTCATAGCCTTTTCTAGCTTTATTGAGGTATAAATGACAAATATGAGTTATATATATTTACAGTACAAAATGTGATGTTTTTATATATGTATGTATTGCAAAATGATTATCAAAATCAATCTAATTAACATATTCATCATATCACCTATTTATTTATTTACTTATTTATTGTGGTGAGAACATAAGATCTATTCTCCTAGGAAATTTCAAGTACACAATGCAGTATTATTAATTATAGTCCCATGCTATATATTATTAGATCTCCAAAACTTATTCTTCCTGCATAACTGAAATTTTATACAGTTTGATCAATAGCTCCTTATTTCCATTATGCAACAACCCCTGGCAGCCGTAATTCCACTTTATGTTTCTATGAGTTTGATTTTTTTAAATTCTAGTTTAAGTGAGATCACGCATGATTTGACTTTCTGTCCCTGGCTTATATTACTTAGCATAATGCCCTCCAAGTTTATCCATGTTGTCACAAATGACAGAACCTCCTTCTTTTTAATGGCTGAATAATATTTCATGGTGTATACATACCACCTTTTCTTTATCCTTTCATTTGTCAATGGACAATTAGGTTGATTCCATATCTTGGCTATTGAATATACTATCAATATGGAAGTGCAAATATCTCTTTGAGTTACTAATTTCACATCTTTTGCATATATACAAAGAGGTGGGATTGCTGGATCATGTGGTAGTTCTGTTTTTGACTTTTTGAGGAATTTCCATACTGTTTTCATAATGATTGTGGCAATTTACATTTCCACAAATGGGGTACAATGGTTCTGTCTTCACATCCTAGTCAGAATTTGCTATTTCTTGTCTTTTTGATAATATCATTCTAACAAGTTCAAGGTGGTATCTTGTGATTTTAATTTACATTTCCTTAATATTAGTGATTTTGAGCACTTTTTTCATATATCTGTTGGGTATTTGTATGTCTTCTTTTGAGAAATATCTATTCGGGTCATTGGACCATTTTTTAAATTAGGTCATTTGTTTCATTGATGCTGAGTTATTTGAGCTTCTTATATATTTTGAATATCAAACTCATTAGATTTATGGTTTGAAAATATATTCTCCCATACCATGGGCTGTCTCTATGCTCTGTTGATTGTTTCTTTAGCTGTGCAGAAGCCTTTTAATTTAGTACAATCACATTTGACTATTTTTGCTTTGGTTACCTGTGCTTCTGGGCTCGTACCCCCAAAATAATGGATGACTGTCAAGAAGTTTTTCTTTATGTTTTCTTCTAGTGCTTTTAGAGTTTCAGATCTTACATTTGTCTTGAATCCATTTTGAGTTGAGTGTATGGTGTGAGAAAATGGTCCGATTTCATGTCTCAACATCTAGAAACCCAGTTTTCCCAGGATCATTTACTGAAGACACTGTCTTTTTTCCACTGTGAATTCTTGGCGTATTAATCAAAGATCAATTGACTGTAATTATTTCTGGTTTCTCTATTCCATTCCTTTGCTATTCATGTCTCTTTTTATGCCAGTATCATGTTGTTTTGATTACAATAGCCTTGTAATGTATTTTCAAATCAGGTAGTGTGATCCCTATCTCTTTGTTAAGATCATTTGGCTATTCACAGTCTTGGTGGTTCCATATGAATTTTAAAAATATAATTGACCACTAAACTGTACAATTGAAACTAATATAAAATAGTATTGAATGTAAACAATAATTTTGAAAATTTACTTTTATTATTATTTTTTAATTGTTGACACTATTACAGATACCCCTCATAACCCCCTCTTCCTTTTTTCCCCCTCCGTTAAGCCACCCTTGTCCCAGGTGTCCTAAGCCACATTGTGGTCAGTGTTCATGGGCTTTGCTTATAGGCATATATGTTCTTTGGCTCATTTCTTCCAGTCCCCTCTGCTCCCTCCCCTGTGAGTTCTGTCAGTCTTCCATGTATCCATGCCTCTGGTTTTATTATGTTTGCCAGCATACTCTGTCCATTAGATTCCACATATGAGTGAAATCATATGGTACTTGTGTTTCTCTGACTGGCTTATTTCACTTTGCTTAGTTTTCTCCATTTCATCTATGCTGTTACAAAGGGTAAGAGTCCCTTCTTATTTGCAGCTATGTAGAATTCAACTGTGTAAATGTACCACAGCTTTTTCATCCATTCATCTACTAATGGCCACTTGGGCTATTTCCAGACCTTGGCTAATGTAAATTACACTGCTATGGACATAGAGGTGTATATAATCTTTCTGATTAGCATTTTGGGATTCTTAGGATATATTCTCAGAAGTGGAATTGCTGGGTTATTAGGCAATTCCAGTTTTAATTTTTTGAAGAAACTCCATACTGTTTTGTACAGTGGTCGCACAGCCAGAGAATAGGTATATAGATCAATGAAACAGAACAGAGAACCCAGAAATCAACCCACATTTCTATGGTCGATTAGTATTTAACAAGGGAGCAAGAGCCTATAATGAAGTGAAAACATCACTTCAATAAATGGTGCTGGGAAAATTGGTCAAGTACATGAAAAAAAAAACAAAAAAAAAACTAGACCACCAGCTTACACCATACAAAAGGATAAACTAAAAATGGCTACAAGATTTAAATGTAAGTCATGAACCAATAAAAATCCTAGAAGAAAACATAGGCAGTAAAATCTCAGACATCTCTCATAGCAATTTCTTTGCTGATATATCTCCTAGGTCAAGGGAAATAAAGGAAAAATAAACAAATGGAACTGCATCAAACTAAAAAACTTCTTTATGACAAAAGAAACAATTGATGAAATGAAAAGGAACCCACTATATGGTAGAACATATTTACCAATAATACATTTAATAAGGGGTTAAATTTCAAAATACATAAAGAACATACACAACATAACACCAGGAAGGCAATCCAATTAAAAAATGGTCATAGGACCTGAATAGACACTGCTCCAAAGAGAACGTACAGATGGCCAACAGACATATGAAAAAATGGTCAATATCACTAATAATCAGAGAGATGCAAATTAAAACCACAATGAACCCTGGCTGGTGTAACTCAGTGGATTGAGCACTGGCCTGTGAACCAAAGAGTTACCAGTTTGATTCCCCATCAGGGTACATGCCTGGGTTGTGGGCCAGGTCCCCAGTGGGGGGTGTATGAGAGGCAACCACATGTTGATATTTCTCTCCTTCTCCCTCTTTTTCCCTCTCTCTAAAAATAAATAAATAAAATCATAAAAAAAACACAGTGCGATATCACCTCTCACCTGTCAGAGTGGTTACCATCAATAAATCAACAAACAACAAGGATGGCGAGGATATGAAGAAAGGGGAACTCTAGTGAACTGTTGGTGGGAATGTAGACTGGTGCAACCACTATAAACTATAATTTAAAAAAAAGACAAAATTCTTTTTCTATTTTTGTGAAAAATATCTTTGAAATGTTGATAAGGATTAAATCGAATGTGTAAATCACTTTGGGTAATATGGACATTTTAACAACATTAATTTTTTTATCCATAAACAGATATCTTTGCATTATTTGATTCTTCTTTAATTTCTTTATCAATATTTTATATAAATCTTTAATAATTGAATAAACATAGTTATGCATAAGCTTACAGAGAGTCCAATAAAATAAAGACCATAAATAAATCCAAGCACACAAGATAATTTAGCATTTGATTAACATGTCATCTCAGATCAGCAAGAAAAGATGAGCTATTTATTACA